>JAOTOM010005109.1:0-275000 GCA_034440615.1 Ashinkailepas kermadecensis
ATCTGAGGCCTGACTCAGCTTTCAGCATTATTTTTAGTGCGTTTAGTTCGTCAGTGATCCCCTCCTCTCGTCGATCCAGTCAACATCTGACCAGCAAGAGTTTCTGAACCTAGGGATCAACTACCATTTTTACTCTAAGTTCTGCCCTATTTTGAAGAAAACAGAAATATCCATCCTCTATGAAGATCTTTGCAAATTGCAAAATGAGGGTAGGATCCAACTGGACCCACGCGTTCAACAGCAACTACAGGTGGAGTCAACGAAGAAACGACACGTCGGCGGCCGCGGTATCCTCACGCCAGCTCTCAGAGGCGCCGCCAAGGAGCTACGAGAGAACAACGACATCGTCATTCGCCGAGCCGACAAGAGTGTGATTTACGTCCTCTTGGACAAAGAAGACTATCTGCAGAAGGTACGCGCCGTTCTCAGCGATCGCAGTAAGTTCCAGCCTCTCTCCAGGGACCCTACAGCAGCACTGAAGAAGAAGGTCGTCAATCTCATTGTAGCCGCAAACGCTGAAGTAGATTGTGTCCATTTTCAGAAGGTGACGGGTGAATACCGGCCCGGCTACATGTATGGCAAAGTAAAGACGCATAAGCAAGGTCAGCCTATTCGGCCCATCATTTCCTAGATCCCCTCCCCGACCTATCAGATGGAAAAGCAGCTTAACGCTCTGATCTCGCCATATATCCCTAATGAGCATACACTGCGCTCCTCTGAAGATTTCGTAGATATTCTGAAGGCCAATAAGCCCAAGGGCATCCTAGCCTCACTAGACGTTGTTAGTTTGTTTACAAACGTACCAGCTCAACAGGCCATTAGCATAATCATTGACTACGTGTACCGAAGCCATGACCTCAAACCACCGCGACTGTCCAAGACAAAATATTGCGAGCCATGCTTTGCGCGTGCACTGAGGAGGTTCCGTTCAGGTGCCCCGAGGGAAAGCTATACCGGCAAATCGACGGCATCGCGATGGGCTCGCCTCCAGGAGTGCTGTTTGCGCAGGCTTATATGTGTCATGTCGAGGGTAGGGTCCTGGCGCAGGTCGATGTTAAACCGAACATGTATTACCGCTTCATCGACGACATTGTTCTTGATGTAAACAACATTGACGAACTAAACGCACTCAAAATGATGTTGGAAGCTGAGTCAGGCCAAAGATCCACCACGGAGCTTAATGCCAGCAACAGGCTTCCATTCCTTGACCTCCTCGTCGACGGTAATAGCGGTTCGTTTCTGACCGATGTTTATGTGAAGTCAACTAACCTAGGTCGATGTATGAATGGCACTAGAGACTGTACTGCTGGTTACATACGTAGCGTAATTAGGTCATACGTCCGACGAGCTATAACCCACTGTTCTACTTGGTCGCGCGTGCATCTTGAGTTGCAAAGGGTGCGTCAAATGTTAGTTAATAATGGATACAGCAACACCGCTTTCGACACAATCACACAAAACATGCTTAGCAAGCTTTCACATCTTACTGGCCAGGACACGCGTGACACTGCTAACGACATCACCATCTTCTATAAAAACACCATCACGCCCTCTTGGAAGAAAGATGAGAAGGCCATCCGTGACATAGTCATCAAGAACACTATACCCGCACAACCATGCCACAAAATTCGTCTTCTCGTTTACTACAAAACACCTAAAACATCATCTCTTATCATGCACAATGGCACTTTCGAACCCACAACACTGAAACAGACCGATGTAGTATACCGCTTCAGATGTACCACCGGGGACTGTGTAACGTCTGCTACATTGGTCACACAACCACTACACTCAGCCGCCGCCTCACCATGCATCTCCAGGATGGTGGCCCCAAGAATCACCTCCGAGAACACCACGGAGTACGGCTCACCAGAGCCATACTGACAGATGACACTTCCATCATTTTATACGTCATGATAAACGGCGGCTGGTGGCGGCTGAGACAATCTACATCAGAGACACCACACCCATCATCAACGCACAAAACAAAACATACACACACCTGGTTCTGTATGACAAATCTTTAGCCGTATAATGGTGTGTCAAAAGTGAGCTTAAATGTAGTATGCTATCCTATCAATTTTGGAATCCTAACCCATGAATTGCCTAGAAACATAATGTTTGTGAAATGTGTGATAATTTGTATCCTGTATCTGCTTTGTGCTATCTGTGTAACCTGTGATTCGTTTAATTCATTCTTGAAGATGATCAATGTTGATTGAAACTTCGAAAATATAAACAAAATGTAACGAATCACGTATTATATCGACCTATGAGTGACATTTTAACATTTTTCCTCGTAGTGACAATTGCTTCCTTCGGTAACCTTTTGCATAATATCTCCAATGAACAACGAAGTCATCCGAAAACTAGAAAATGTGCATAAAAAGAAGATAAACGCAGACAACGCTGTCGTCTTTAACAATGTATGTATTCGTGAAAACCTGCTTCCGAAATATTCCAATATACACACACACACACTATTATATATATATATATATATATATATATATATATTTATTATATATATATATATATATATATATTTTATTTTATTTATATATATATATATATATATATATATATATATATATATATATATATATATATATATATATATATATATATATGAGTTCTGGGACAAGCACAGTTCTTCGAAGTAAATCTAACATTAGGCGTGTGGTATGCTATTCTCTGAAGCCAAAATGCATTGTAGACCCTCCCGTGTCCTCCCTCGAACCAACTTACTAGAGATGGGCATCCATAATTTTGCGCAATTAACCCACGCATTCCGCGCGGCCGTTTCTCATGAATCAACACGCACAGCACTGATTCGCGCACCTGTGGTGTGGACGAAGGCATGATACAGTACACAGTTCTGTGGCAGAAACAGATCAAGTGTCTGGTGCTCGTTGAAGGAAGCCTGACACCCGCCAGTCCACCACCACACATCACGCCGAGCCGCGTTACCCATGGCACGACCTCGTCATCATCATCGTAATTATCCTGCTATCGGTGTGTGCCATCGAGAACATCTCAGACAGAGAGCAGCGACGGCAACAGCCGCCGCTGAGCTCTATCTTGCAGAAGTGTGCAGATCTGTGTCGGTGGCCACGTCATCTGGCGGCCGGCCTGACACCGGCCCCGACCTGACCTCAGTCGGCCGGCCGAGGTGCCACGGCCACCGGCCGGGTATCGTGTCAAAGCCGCTGGCACCGCGCCGGCGCCTATATAAACTGGACCGACACTCGCTGCGCTATCTGTTCAATCTGTTGGCTCATGCACAGTCATGTGGAGAGAGGTGAGGCCATCCGGGCAAAACTGCGGGTTGTGCGGCGTCAGTGGCACCAGTAATTTCATCTCTAATCTTAGGAAGTATGTCGCAGGTGCACTCCCCGTCGGAAGCATGTCTACTAAAACATCTCTAGCCGAAGTTCGCAAAGATCAAATATACCTAGTATACCATTGATTACCGTGGCATGTAAAAATGCATACAAAGGTGCTGAAATGCTCACGGTTACCGATTCGCTCGATATAAGTTGCATTCCGCATCTCCCAGTCTGCAATCAGATGTGAGGATAGCGGCGGTAGCCCATTCATTCAATAAAAGAAAAGCTGGACGAACATTTGAGTCATTGACATCCTCGCACTGATGCTATATATGCCCTACAGTACGTAGAGTTCGACGACGTACTCGACGGTCATGCAGATATCCGACACAGACTCGACTAAAACCAATGCAGTAAAATGTGTGCGGCGTAAGCTTTCGTGCTCGGTGGTTGACTCCTGACCCGCATGCCTGCCATTCCTCAGGCTGCCGTTACACCTCTTGTGCTGGGCGTGGTCTCCGTACTGGCTGCCCCGCCTCCTCCGTACCGGTCCACGGCGGCGCCCGCACAGTACCAGTACCAGTACGCCGTCTCGGACCAGTACGCTGCTCTCGAGTTCGGCCAGACTGAGAGTCGGGACAGTGATACCACCAGCGGCTCGTACCACGTGCTGCTCCCTGACGGCCGGGTACAGCGGGTACGGTACTCGGTGCTCGGCGAGCAAGGCTACCAGGCGGAAGTCACCTACGAGGGCGAAGCCAGTGAGGCCCAGTACCAGAGACCGCGTCCCGTGTACTACACGGCACCTGTGTACCGGGCCGTACCCGCATACGGAGCTCGGCACCGTGGAGGCAGAGCACGTACCTACATCCTCAAGACGACCACCGAAGTTCCCCTGACAATCGCTGATGAAACTCCCGCTGAGCAGGGTGCCTCAGCTGAGGAAAGCATCGCGGAAGATGTCTACGAAGAGGCAGATGAAGAGGTCGTTAAAGAAGATGCGAATGCCAAGGCCGAAGTGGTCAGTTACGTGGAGGAGGAGCAAGAGCTAGAGGAAGAAGAGGATGTGCAAGAGGACGCAGTGACAGCAGATGTTGTGGAAGTCCAAGAGGAGGTGGCTGAAGAGGAGGATAAACCTGAAGCCTACGAGGAAAACAGTTCGAGTGCGGCCTAGGGTCGACGTGTGAATTCTACGAAATGATTTGCAATAAACTATAGCTTCGATGACTTGTTTGTACGCCTTATTGGGCACCGGTAAAGGAGTAAGATGTCAAAATCAGTAAATTGGGTGAGGTGACAGATAACTAGACACCCATGTCACAATACAGCCACGACTGCGTTTTAACGTACAGATGGCTCAAAGTTCGCATTACCAATTCGGAAAAGGAAACGGCATCGAAGCCGTGAAATATGAACAAGCTACGATTCTGCTCGAGTTAATTCGGGACGCTAAACTAACTACCGTCTATGGGGATCCTTTGGAATTCATCTGATTTCTCGCCATCTTGGCCGGGCGACTGTCTCTCGCGAGGCTGAACCACCCAGGGCATGGGCGCAGTACACCCAGGAGGGATCGATGAGTTGAGGCTGCCTCACCGGCTGATCGAAGTTAAAGTAGTTTTAGGTGTATCTCAGAAACTACACATCATGACAAGGGCTTGCTCTTTGGGACTTTCGGCAACAAGGAACTAAGGTACTTGAGACTCGCGTTGCTAAGATGTTATGGTTGTTATTATGGTTATGTCCGCTCTTGCTACGTGCGTCAAACTGTACACAAATCGATAATCCAATTTAAATGTCACATTCGGCAATCGCAGACTCTGCGGCCATATATATGTGGAATACCACGATTCCGCTAAAAAAAACTCTGCGTACACAGGGATCTTGACACGCTGATTGCAATGAAACGCCATTTCTGAGTGGTAATAAGGCTTTTTTAAGCTATAGCAAATGGCTCAACAAAGATTTTCTTAAGGGGTCTCGGCCGACGAAAAAAAAAGTGCTGAAAAAACACGCTTCAGCGCGCGAGGCGCGCCGAAGATTTTTTAGTTTACGTAGTAATAATCTTTAAATCTTTAAATTTTTTGTTTGTTCTAGTGTATTTTTGGTTGCATGGGGCGGGGGAGAGGCGCCCCTCGCCCCCGACCCGCGTCGGTTGTCCCATAGTTAACGTGCCCTTTTCCTGGCGCATAACCACGACCTTCCGTAATTGCAATGATATACCGGGTTATGTGCAATGGTGGATCCTGGGAGCCATGGGGTCATGCCTTCCCCCACGCTTGGGTCCCGAAAGGACACAAATTGGCTGTTGAATACTGTTACCTTTTGGCATAGACCGTGACGAAGCACACAATAACTTTGGTGCTCCAGGGGATATTTGGGCGACAGAAGAGTGCTCCAGAGCCGACAATTGAAGGGCCCCTGAGCCGATGTGAGCGGCCCCTGGGTCAACGTGAAGGGCGACCGGGCCGACGAAAGCGGCCCGGAATGATGGAGATGGTCCCGGTTCGAAGAAGAGGGTCCTCGAGGGCCCAGTTCGAGCCCATGGGAATGGCATCTGGACCGACGGTGGGGCCCCGGGTAGTTGGAAGGCTCCCTTGTCGACGGCGACGACCAGACCAATAAAGAGCGCCCCAGAGCCAACGAAGAGTGCCCTTGAGCCAACGGGAATGGTAACTGGGTCGAAGGAAAGCGTCCCTAGCGGTCGGAGAGGGCGCCGAACAAATTTGAAGGGCTTCTCGTCCCTGGTGCGAACACATGATTTTCATAAGATGGCACACACGTCTTAAAGGGCCTCTGGTAGAATGAGCCCCCGCTGAGTGACATGGGTCACTTAGCTACTCAGGATCCCTCGCGTTTGGCCCAGAGGCCCCTTGCATGCCGGGACCCTCTCCGTTAGACCGAGGGCCCTTCTAATGATCCGAGGTCCTCTCTATCAGTCCAGGACACTTCATATCTACTTCGGCACCTATGAAGGTCCAGGGCCCTTCACAGAGGTTCTGGTCCCCCTCAATGACTCTGGGTGCTCTGGTTACAAGGGACCCTTTCCGTCCGACCAGGAGCTCCCTTCTTTGGCTCAAGTGCCCTCTTTACTGGCCGAGGCCCTCTCCATCAGACCGAGAGACTTTCACCGTCCGGGGACTCCTCCGTCAGTCCAGGGCCGTTCATATCGGCTTGGGCCTCTCCGTCAGCCCAGGTGCCTTTCATCTCGGCTCGGAGGAGTCCCCGACTAAATAGATAATACATTTGCTGCTCGTCACTCTCCAAAATCTAAAATAACTTAGACTCACCCGCAGATATCGGATCTCATCTCCTTCCCCGATCCCCCTTCTCTCAGTGAGAGAAAGGGCACCGAAACTTTGGATGCCACTCGGCCAAGTGCCCGCTTCGGGACTGCTATCACTTTAACGAAAATACTAATATTTTACAAAGGGTTTGGATTCATTAAAAATATGCGCTGCAAACTGTCCAACGCCACGAAATCCACTACCACAAGCACCGGCTACCGTATGATGATATCTGCAATACAGCCCAGACATTTTCGGAGTGCAGCCCCCACCCCGACCCTGACCCGGTGAACAAGAATCGTCATGATAATGGCACTAAAGTCCAGAGGACACTGAAATTATGCATGAACCTTGGCAAAATCCTGGATCCGCCACAGGTTATGTCACGTGTTGTCGCTCCAAGCACCTCCACCACCCACCCCACCATTGACCAAATCCTGGATCCGCCACTGGTTATGTGAAGCGTGTTGGCACTCTGAGCACCCCAACCCCACTCCCACCCCTAACCTTTGCAGGTTGTCCCAGTACCAATTGGCGTGACTTCGTCCTGTTTATCGGAAGCGAATGTAAGTTCCGAAGAATTTATCATGTTGGTGTTAGGCAAAATATACTAATATGATACATCACGGATTTACACAGACTGCTCCAAGTCGATGTTTGGCGTTGGAAGCGCCTGCAGCAGATGCGATGTTGGGTATATTTGTCTAACGAAGCACACATCGATATGTACTGCTTAACTCTATGCCATTTTGCAAGCTCTGTATTTTATCCATGATGACCAGTCAACAAAACACGTGGTTTTCACTAATTCCCTGAGCAGTCCTTGGGCAACACAAGTTTTCAACCATGACAACAGGCTTGACAGCAGGATCATACGGATTGTTAAGTCGCTAAATAGCGTGGACACAAATATCGTATTTTGCTGGATCCCCAGCCATGTCGGACTTGCTGGAGATGAAGCCGGCGATAGAGCTGCTCAGCACGCTGTCAGTGATGGTCAGCAAGTTCACTTACCGCTTCCTCCAAGATATCTATATCCTCCTGTATTATCACGCGTACGGTCAGAATGATAACGAGCCCATAGCTCCTAGTGAAGTAAACTCAGGGTTCTGACACCGGCATTAGCACTGTGGCGGCCCTCATACCGGCCTCGTGACGGCATGGGAAGTCGTGCGCTGGCAATGGAGGATCGGGTATACTTTCGCCACACATCACTACATACTTACCGGAGGTGACCGACCTTTGTATCCACGTTGTTCTGGCAAGTTTACTGTTCATCATGGCAGGTTGTTCCGGCCAGCTTACTGTACATCATGCTCTGGCAGGCTGTTCTGGCCAACTTACTGGGCATCATGCTCTGGCAGGTTGTTCTGACCAGCTTACTATACATCATGCTCTGGCAGACTGTTCTGGTCAACTTACTGCGTATCATGCTCTGGCAGGCTGTTCTGGCCAACTTACTGCGTATCCTGCTCTGGCAGGTTGTTCTGGCCAACTTACTGTGTATCATGCTCTGGCAGGTTGTTCTGGCCAACTTACTGTGTATCATGCTCTGGCAGGTTGTTCTGGCCAACTTACTGCGTATCATGCTCTGGCAGGTTGTTCTGGCCAACTTAATGTGTATCATGCTGTGGCAGGTTGTTCTGGCCAACTTACTGCGTATCATGCTCTGGCAGGTTGTTCTGGCCAACTTACTGTGTATCATGCTCTGGCAGGTTGTTCTGGCCAACTTACTGTGTATCATGCTGTGGCAGGTTGTTCTGGCCAACTTACTGCGTATCATGCTCTGGCAGGTTGTTCTGGCCAACTTACTGTGTAGCATGCTCTGGCAGGTTGTTCTGGCCAACTTACTGTGTAGCATGCTCTAGCAGGCTGTTCTGGCCAACTTACTGCGTATCATGCTCTGGCTGGTTGTTCTGGCCAACTTACTGTGTATCATGCTCTGGCAGGCTGTTCTGGCCAACTTACTGCGTATCATGCTCTGGCAGGCTGTTCTGGCCAACTTACTGCGTATCATGCTCTGGCAGGTTGTTCTGGCCAACTTACTGTGTAGCATGCTCTGGCAGGTTGTTCTGGCCAACTTACTGTGTATCATGCTCTGGCAGGTTGTTCTGGCCAACTTACTGTGTATCATGCTCTGGCAGGCTGTTCTGGCCAACTTACTGCGTATCATGCTCTGGCAGGCTGTTCTGGCCAACTTACTGCGTATCCTGCTCTGGCAGGTTGTTCTGGCCAACTTACTGTGTATCATGCTCTGGCAGGTTGTTCTGGCCAACTTACTGTGTATCATGCTCTGGCAGGTTGTTCTGGCCAACTTACTGCTATCATGCTCTGGCAGGCTGTTCTGGCCAACTTACTGCGTATCATGCTCTGGCAGGTTGTTCTGGCCAACTTACTGCGTATCATGCTCTGGCAGGTTGTTCTGGCCAACTTACTGCGTATCATGCTCTGGCAGGTTGTTCTGGCCAACTTACTGCGTATCATGCTCTGGCAGGTTGTTCTGGCCAACTTACTGCGTATCATGCTCTGGCAGGTTGTTCTGGCCAACTTACTGCGTATCATGCTCTGGCAGGTTGTTCTGGCCAACTTACTGCGTATCCTGCTCTGGCAGGTTGTTCTGGCCAACTTACTGTGTATCATGCTCTGGCAGGTTGTTCTGGCCAACTTACTGTGTATCATGCTCTGGCAGGTTGTTCTGGCCAACTTACTGCGCATCATGCTCTGGCAGGTTGCTTGCAGATGGAACCGCTGCGTCTACAACTTTTAAGACTACAGACCGCTGACCCTTATTTGCGTACGCTACTAGATAACGACTCTTAGGTCGTGGCGTCTGGGAGCATTTCTACCTTATTTAAAAAAGCAAGCTTTAATTTATGACATACCGCTTGCCGTTCCTTTGATATGACATACCGCGGTTCCTTTGATATGACATACCGCTGTTCCTTTGATATGACATACCGCCGTTCCTTTAATATGACATACCGCCGTTCCTTTGATATGACATACCGCCGTTCCTTTGATATGACATACCACCGTTTCTTTGATATGACATACCGCCGTTCCTTTGATATGACATACCGCCGTTCCTTTGATATGAAATACGGCCGTGCCTTTGATATGACATACCGCCGTTCCTTTGATATGACATACCGCCCTTCCTTTAATATGACATACCGCCGTTCCTGCCTCTTGAACGAGCCACACATTCAGATTGCATCAGTTTTTGCTCGTTCACCGTTGCCGAGGTTTTTGAAATATACGCTGTTTAGAATCATTGCTGAAGAGTACTAAGTGTACCTACCAGTGTGCATGCGCGTAAATACTGCAAAGGTGCACCAAAATGGAAGCTTACAACCGTTTCCGCGCTTGGCTTTGCGCTTGTCTTGATGCCGGACATTGTAATACCTGGCAAGGAATTAATGATATCACCGTAGTTGACGATGCATATGCAAGATATCGGATCGGATTGCGACGTAGTTCTCGGCACGCCCAGCCGCGATTGGCCGAGATGTCCAACGTCCTCCAGGAGCCGTGTCAATGTCACTGGGTCACCCGGCCCAACCAAATATAAGCCGCAGCGGCCGACGCTGCAGCATGAGTTCAGCTTTCACCACCTGAGAGGCGATCATGTATACGAAGGTGAGAAAGTCACATCGCGGTACCATCTGCAGGGAGTAATATCCTCTTGCAGACGGGAATGCCATGAATGTTTTCTTTGCTACTGCGTCCTAAGCAATGGATGCTGAATGCTCGATGCCGTTGACGTGCCCCTAAGCTTCAGTAGCATGCTGTGTACTAAGCTATCGATAACTTAGTTTGCTCGTAAACCTAAAGGTTAGCAATCAATGTGATCGAGGGGACATCTCAGTTGAATTCCAGCAGTCCCATCATTTCCTTTATCTTTGAATACATGCCTATGCATATATATATATATATATATATATATATATATATATATATATATATATATATATATATATATATATATATATATATATATATATATATATATATATATATATATATATATATATATATATATATATATATATATATATATATATATATATATATATATATATATATATATATATATATATATGTGCATATATATCGTCGTCACAACAACACCTACATAATGGTTGAACTATGACAGAAACACTGAAAACGTGTCTTCGCAATGTGCTGGTGGCAATACGTCATCCTCAGATAATACACTCGCTGGGCGATGCAAAGGGAGCCTTTATCAAATTGTATCAACCCGCCGTGACTCTGCTGGCATGAGTTCACTATGTACTATGAATGGGACATAATTATGACTTCTTTGGATTCGGTGTTTTCGGTTCTATTGCTGTCGCATAAGTGGCGATGCGTCTCCATTGGTGAAAACATCTATGTTTGGAGGTGCGTGCAGATGGCGTGCTTGTACGTGTCTACTGTGTTCGGATCATTTCGTAAATGTTCATTCGCAACACTGTCCGCAATTATCCAGGCAGCCGTTGCATCTCTTGCGCTGGGCGTGGTCTCTGTACTGGCTGCCCCGCCTCCTCCGTACCGGTCCACGGCGGCGCCCGCACAGTACCAGTACCAGTACGCCGTCTCGGACCAGTACGCTGCTCTCGAGTTCGGCCAGACTGAGAGTCGGGACGGTGATACCACCAGCGGCTCGTACCACGTGCTTCTCCCTGACGGCCGGGTACAGCGGGTACGGTACTCGGTGCTCGGCGAGCAAGGCTACCAGGCGGAAGTCACCTACGAGGGCGAAGCCAGTGAGGCCCAGTACCAGAGACCGCGTCCCGTGTACTACACGGCACCTGTGTACCGGGCCGTACCCTCCTACGGAGCTCGGCACCACAGTGGAGGCAGAGCACGTACCTACATCCTCAAGACGACCACCGAAGTCCCCCTGGCAATCGCTGATGAAACTCCAGCTGAGCAGGGTGCCTCAGCTGAGGAAAGAAACGTGGAAGATGTCTACGAAGAGGCAGATGAAGAGGTTGTTGAAGAGGATGCGAATGCAAAGGCCGAAGTGGTCAGTTACGTGGAGGAGGAGCAAGAGCTAGAGGAAGAAGAGGATGTGCAAGAGGACGCAGTGACAGCAGATGTTGTGGAAGTCCAAGAGGAGATGGCTGAAGAGGAGGATAAACCTGAAGCCTACGAGGAAAACAGCTCGAGTGCGGCCTAGGGTCCACGTGTGAATTCTACGAAGTGACTTACAATAAACTATAGCTTCGATGACTTGTTTGTACGCCTTATTGGGCACCGGTAAAGGAGTAAGATATCAAAATCAGTAAATAGGGTGAGGTGACAGATAACTAGGCACCCATGTCACAGCACAGCCACGACTGCGTATTAATGTACAGATGGCTCGAAGTTCGCATTACCAATTCGGAAAAGGAAACGACATCGAAACCATGAAATAAGAACAAGCTACGATTATACTCGAGTTAATTCGAGACGTTAAACTAACTACCGTCTGTGGGTTCCTTTGGCATTCATCTGATTTCTCGTCATCTTGGCCGAGCGACTGTCTCTTGCGAGGCTGAACCACCCAGGGCATGGGCGCAGTAGACCCAGTGGGGATCGATGATTTGAGGCTGCCTCACCGGCCGATCGAAATTAACGTAGTTGTAGATGTATCTCAAGAACTACACATCTTGACCAGGGCTTGCTCTTTGGGACTTTCGGCAACAAAGAACTAAGGTATTTAAGACTCGTGTTGCTAAGATGTTATGGTTATTATTATGGTTACTTCTGCACTTGCTACGTGCGTCAAACCATGCACAAATTGATATTCCAATTTAATTGTGACTTTCGGCAATCCCACACTCTGCGGCCATATATATGTGGGATACCACGATCCCGCTAAAAACCTGGATACAGATAGATCTTGACACGCTGATTGCGATAAAACGCTAGTTCCTGAGTGCTAATCAAGCTGCTTCAAGCTATAACAAATGGCTCAGCAAAGATTTTCTTAAGGGGTCGGGGCGGACAAAAATAGTCATGAAAAAGAAAATTCAGCGCGCGACGCGCGGCAATTTTGTCTTCTTCTACGTAGTGAAAATCTTTAAATTTCTTCTTTGGTCTAGTGTACTTTTTGGTTCCTTCGGGCGGGTAGAGAGCGGCCCCCCGACCCACGTCGGTTGTCCCATAGTTAACGTGCCTTTTCCCTAGCACATAATCTCGACCCTCCGTAATTGCAATGATAGACCGGGCTATGTGCAATGGTAGATCCAGAAGGTCACAAGGTCATGCCCTCCCACACACTTGGGTCCCGAAGGGGCCCAAGAGGGCTGTTGGATACGTTGCGTTTTGGCATAGACAGTGACGAAGCACACAGTAAATTTGTTGCTCCAGGGATATTCGGGCGACAGAAGAGTGCTCCAGTGCCAACAATTGAAGGGCCCCTGAGTCGACGTGAAGGGCGCCCGGGCCCACGAAAGCGGCCCGGAATGATGGAGATTGTCCCGGTCCGAAGAAGAGGACCCCCGGGGGCCCCAGTCCGAGCCAACGTGAAGGGCCCCTGGACCGAGGGTGGGGCCCCGGGTAGTTGAAAAGCCCCCTTGCCGACGGCAAGGGCCAGACCAGTAAAGAGCGCCCGACAGCCAACGGAGATGATCATTGAGTCCACGGAGAGGGTCCCTAGCGGTCGGAGAGGACCCCGAACATATATGAAGGGCTCCTGGGCCCAGGTACGCACACAGGATATTTATAAGAGGGCGCACACATTTTGAAGGGACTGTGATAAACCGAGCCCCCATTGAGTGACATGGGTCACTTAGCTACTCAGGAACCCTCGCGTTTGGCTCAGAGGCCCCCTTGCTTGCCGGGGCCCTCTCCGTTAGACCGAGGGCCTTTCTAATGATCCGAGGCCCTCTCTATCAGTCCAGGACACTTCATATCTACTTCGGCACCTCTGAAGGTCCAGGGCCCCTCATACAGGTTCTGGTCCCCTGCAATGGCCCTGGGTGCTCTGGTTACAAGGGACCTTTCCGTCCGACCAGGAGCTCCCTTCTTTGGCTCAAGTGCCCTCTTTACTGGTCGAGGCCCTCTCCGTCAGACCGAGAGACATTCACCGTCCCGGGGACTCCTCCGTCAGTCCAGGGCCGTCCATATCGGCTTGGGCCTCTCCGTCAGCCCAGGTGCCTTTCATTTCGGCTCGGAGTCCTCTCCGATGGCCCGGAGTCTTTTCCGGTGACTGGGACCCTCTCCGTCTGATGTGGGACTAAATAGATAATGCATTTGCTGGTCGTCACTCTCCAAAATATAAAATAACTTAGACTCACACGCAGATATCGGATCTCATCTCCTTCCCCGATCCCCCTTCTCTCAGTGAGAGAAGGGGCACCGAAACTTTGGATGCCCCTCGGTCAAGTGCTCGCTTCGGGACTGGCATCACGTTAGCGAAAATATTCATCCTTTACAAGAGTTTGGATTCATAGAAAATATCCGCTGCAAACTGTCTCGATGCCACGAAACCCACGAAGACAAACATCGGCTATCATACGATGTTATCTGCAATACAGCCCAGACATTTTCGGAGTGCAGCCCCCACCCCGACCCTCACCCGGTGAACAAGAAACGTCATGATAGTGGCACTAAAGTCCAGAGGGCACTGAAATTATGCATGACCCTTGGCGAAATCCTGGATCCGCCACAGGTTATGTTCCGTGTTGTCGCTCCAAGCACCCCCACCACCCACCACACCCTTGGCCAAATCCTGGATCCGCCACTGGTTCTGTGATACGTGTTGGCACTCTGAGCACCCATACCCCACTCCCACCCCCACCCTTGGCAGGTTGTCCCAGTACCAATTGGCGTGACTTCGTCCTGTTTATCAGAAGCGAATGTAAGCTTCGAAGAATTTCTCATGCTAGCATAAGGAAAAATATACTAATATGATGCATTACGGATTTACACAGAGTGCTTGAAGTCATGTCCATGATATTAGCAACGCATTCGCATTCGCATTCAGCATCCTATTCGCATACTCTCCGATTTCGTTCATTTTTCAGGATATGATCTTTGTCGCTTGCAAAAGTAGGGCAAGCAACAATTATTCAGTAGGACGAGCAGTTCGATCTCCAGAGGTCAAGAAAGGTCATTCGGGTCAAAAACGTGGTACAGCATAAAATCCAAGTGTTTCACTTAGCCGAGTGATTCCAACGCCTAGATGTCCGCTGTACATCAAAGATGCAGCACATCGAATTACCTGATTTTCAGTGTCACAGTTTCACCTCAGGTCAACAAAGTTGGTCTTACTCATGCACTATATCTATTTACCGGGTACCGAATAAAATCATGGTGACACATTGGATATGCCTGATTTTTGCAGGTGATCGTCTACATAGGACGTACATAGAGCACATCGAGCAAAATGACCTATTATGGTCACAGATTCATCATCGTTCGCAAAAATAGGCCCAAAATAGCAAACATACATAATTATGTTGTCCCCGATAATTTCCGCAAAATTTTACTTGGCACCACGAAATAACACACCGACATTGGGTATGGCTCATGCTTGCAGCACATTGAAGCGTCTGACCTACAATCTCATAGTTTGACCTATGTTCACAAAATATTGTTTTGACCCTGCACTATTGCCATCTACGGGGTACAGAAAAATACCTTTCCTAAATACATTCATCGGGTGGACATTTGTGCCAAATAATCTCCCATCGGACAAGAAAGCAGCACATCCAAGCATGTCACCTTCAAGTTCACCATTTCACATCAGATCAACGAAGACTTTAACATTACACCCAATGGGAAAATCACGGGGTACCGAATAACATTTTCCTGAATACATTTATCGGACGGATATTAGCGTCGAATAATCGCCCCCCGAGCAAGGAAGCAGCACATCCGAGCATGTGAACTTCAACGCCAGCGTTTGACCTCAGGTCAGGTTTCATGAAATTCACAAAATGAAAGTGGTCCACTGGGGCAAACGATATGTGTACGTAACGTAACGATACGTGTACAGGTATGTGGGCCAAACGAAGCATTGAATGTAGACTATCTCAACACTGATGCACGCACTATCAATACAAGAAGCAGTACACCGCGTGACCTGATCTCTGTCGATGACGCATTTCATCAGTTAGCACTAGTATCCCATTCAGCAACGCATTCAGAAACGCATTCACCAATATCCTCCGATTCGTCTGAAAATTTGGCACTGCTTTACATGCACGACCAAACGATTTTTTGCTACGACGAAACCTTTCGCCTTCAGAGGCGAAAAGGTCAGCGAGGTCAAATCTTGGGTACCGCATAGCTTGCCGGAGAATTCACTCTTGGAATGATTCAAACGCTTGTGCACCAACATCACGATCACATGTAGTACACCAAGTCAACTGGTCACTCTAGGTCACGAATTGACCTCGGGTCAACGAAGACTTTAACATTACACCCTACGGAAAAATCACGGGGTGCCGGATAACATTTTCTTGAATACATTTATCGGATGGATATTAGCGTCGAATAATCGCCCACCGAGTAAGGAAGCAGCACATCCGAGCATGTGACCTTCAACGCCAGTGTTTGACCTCAGGTCAGGTTTGATGAAATTCAGAAAATGAAAGTGATCTACATGGGTAGCGTACGTGGGCCAAACGAAGCATTGAATGTAGACTATATCAACACTGCTGCATGCACTATCAATACAAGAAGCAGCACACTGCGTAACCTGACCTCTGTCGATGACGCATTTCATCAGGTAGCACTGGCATCCCATTCACCAACGCATTCAGAAACGCATTCACCAATATCCTCCGATTCGTCTGAAAAAAAATGACACAATCTTCGGAGGCATGCACCACGAAGCAATTCTTTTTGCTACGACGAACCCTTTCGCTTGCGAAAGGCGGGAAGGTCAGCGAGGTCAAATCTGGGGTGCCGCATATCTTGCCGGATAATTCACTTATGGGAATGATTCAAACGCTTGTGCCACCGCTATAACGGTAATGTAAGGAAGCTTACATTTTTTCGGCCTGCGATTTTCAACATTTTTCCCATCCGACCAAGCCGCCAGACGCCCGGCCAGATCTCGGCCACCTTTCCCTCCCCTCTCATAATGCCTTCAAACACCGCCGGACCGATCCTCGGTACGTGTCTTCTTCAAAGGCGACATGACATAAACAGCGCCATCAGCGCCATTAGCTGGACGAAAACAACCGAAGGGTTCCCGGCCAGCTGTGAGCCAGGCCCGGTGAAAACCTCCCCAGGCGGCTTCGCTACGCACACTGCCTAAGGGGACGAAAAAAAAAACACTCACCAATCAAGAGGCGGACCCAAATCCGGAGCCCTGGGAGTGGCTGAAAATTAGAAAAGGCGGAGCAAAGGAATTGAAGAAAATTAGGCAGTCAGAAAGAAGGGCACAGAAGGAGGAGGAGAGGGATCTCTCTCGGATCTCGCTCTCGGACGGTCTCTCTCGCTCAAGATCTTTCTATCACTCTCACGGACTTTCACACTCACTTAAATGGAGGCAGACGTAAATTGAAGTGCCGGGAGGCGCAGAGTGACGACGGCTGGAGGGCGACGACCATCGGGCATGTGAGTGTCATACATCTGACATGTCTTCCTCTTTTCCAAACCTTTCCGAACCAACCTAATTTCTATCACCTAGCTTCTGTCTCCTTCACGTCATTCATTTACTGAAAGGGGCGACCTGTTTTATGGGGGGCAAATAGGATAAATTTAGGGTGGGGAGGGAGTGTGTCGCGGAGGGAGTGTGTCACGGAGGGAGTGTGTCGCGGAGGAAGTGTGTCGCGGAGGGAGTGTGTCACGGAGGAAGTGTGTCACGGAGGGAGTGTGTCACGGAGGGAGTGTGTCACGGAGGGAGTGTGTCGCGGAGGAAGTGTGTCGCGGAGGGAGTGTGTCACGGAGGAAGTGTGTCACGGAGGGAGTGTGTCACGGAGGAAGTGTGTCACGGAGGGAGTGTGTCTCGGAGGGAGTGTGACGCGGAGGAAGTGTGTCGCGGAGGAAGTGTGTCGCGGAGGAAGTGTGTCGCGGATGGAGTGTGTCACGGAGGGAGTGTGTCACGGAGGGAGTGTGTCTCGGAGGGAGTGTGTCGCGGAGGAAGTGTGTCGCGGAGGGAGTGTGTCACGGAGGGAGTGTGTCGCGGAGGGAGTGTGTCGCGGAGGAAGTGTGTCGCGGATGGAGTGTGTCGCGGAGGGAGTGTGTCTCGGAGGGAGTGTGACGCGGAGGGAGTGTGTCTCGGAGAGAGTGTGACGCGGAGGAAGTGTGTCGCGGAGGAAGTGTGTCACGGAGGGAGTGTGTCGCGGAGGAAGTGTGTCGCGGAGGGAGTGTGTCACGGAGGGAGTGTGTCGCGGAGGGAGTGTGTCGCGGAGGAAGTGTGTCGCGGAGGGAGTGTGTCGCGGAGGGAGTGTGTCTCGGAGGGAGTGTGACGCGGAGGGAGTGTGTCTCGGAGAGAGTGTGACGCGGAGGAAGTGTGTCACGGAGGAAGTGTGTCGCGGATGGAGTGTGTCACGGAGGGAGTGTGTCTCGGAGGGAGTGTGTCTCGGAGGGAGTGTGTCGCGGATGGAGTGTGTCACGGAGGGAGTGTGTCTCGGAGGGAGTGTGACGCGGAGGAAGTGTGTCGCGGAGGAAGTGTGTCGCGGATGGAGTGTGTCACGGAGGGAGTGTGTCTCGGAGGGAGTGTGTCGCGGAGGAAGTGTGTCGCGGATGGAGTGTGTCACGGAGGGAGTGTGTCTCGGAGGGAGTGTGACGCGGAGGACGTGTGTCGCGGAGGAAGTGTGTCGCGGATGGAATGTATCACGGAGGGAGTGTGTCTCGGAGGGAGTGTGACGCGGAGGAAGTGTGTCACGGAGGGAGTGTGTCACGGAGGGAGTGTGTCGCGGAGGGAGTGTGTCACGGAGGGAGTGTGTCGCGGAGGGAGGATTGAGATGGCGAGTAGTGTGTGTGTGTAAGAAACTTTAAATATACTAGATTAATGATATCAATTATGTGGCAGCAGTCGGCAGTGATGGACGAGAACAGCGGCGGAGCAGGAACAATAATGCCATATAAAGTACATCCCTATATAAGCGAGGAGTCGACCTGCCAGCCGTCCTCTTATGGACTAAACGTTCCCGGGTCAGGGTAATGAGTGTGAAAGCCAGTTTTTAACTTGACTAGAATATTAATGTTGTTTATATAAATATATATGATCTGCGTTTGGAGGATGTCCAATTGCGAGAAGGGGTGCGATGACCGTGTACTTTGGGGGCATTAAGCACATGCTCTGGTTCTTTGACTGCAAAAGCCCGCTGGCTTCTGTGATCCAGTAGCGCAGCTGGGGGCGGGCAAAGTATGCAAGGTCGGATGGGCTGTCGGCCCCACCTTGCGTCCGTCGAGTTTGGCGCCAAACACTAGGTTAAAGCAAAACACTGCAAGGTCGTGAGTCCGCCCCCCGTTCGCTATACGTTTCGGCACGGAACCGTGTAGCCTTCGGGGCGGGGGGAAGGTCGGACGGATTTGGCGTGCCATAAGCCCCGAGGCTGAAAGGGTAGGGCAGGCTAGGTTATAAAGACGGCCAGGGGACGCGCCCAACGTGGTAGGGATCCGTGCCCGCTCGTGAGCACGTTCACCTGGTCGCACAGTATCAGTATACGGCGGATAAGGCCCGGCGCGGCACCGACCTTTCATTAAAAACTAGGGTATGTCAGTCAAAGATACCAGAGCACTTGTATAAGCCCTCGGAGCCAGTACGATGAGCCCCCCCTCGTAGCATTAAGCCTTCATCCAGGCGAGGAACACTGTCAACAATGGCGAGGCCAGCTATGATGGCAGTGGAAGATTTACATATTCGGCCAGCCTACCTTCAAAAATAGAGCAATGATCCGTCGATATATGTGTTTGTGTACCGCTGAGAGGGGGGGAGGGGGGGGGGGGGAGCAAAATTTGGGCACCAAGTATTTCATTAATTAATAAGGATAGAATGAATGAGACGAGCGAATGTGAAGTGAATGAGGAGAATGAATGTGCTTTAGGTAGCTTTAAGGACCAGCGGAAGCCACTTGGGGCTCAATCACAGGCACCTATTTCGTGCGGTACATTGTACAAAATTATACTACTATTAGCATCCAAAAGTCCCATCTAGGAACATTTCATTGTAACCAAGGGCAAATTGCCTTATCATTACTTTTCTAAATACAACGTAATCTTTCTAATTTGGCTAGACGCACTCATTTACCTATATGGTGTTCCCAAAACTTTGACTCGCACACATATAAATTCGTGTTAGGGACGGTAGCTCAAACATCATCAAGCCGGCTGGGGTTTGGGGAATGTGTGGTGGAGGTGGCGGGGAAACACAGCACAACGCACCCCCGACAAAGGCACAATCAGCAAAGGAGATAATTAGCCCAGTCTAAAATCAAGAGTCAGCCCAAGGGAAATACTTTTCACACACTCATCAGCTCTCCCACTTCACACGATTCACACACGCAGCTTCCTCTTTACACACCCCTCAACACCCCACACCCGCCTAACCGCCGAAGCCACCACCCCCACACCCCACCGACGGCAGAGCCGCCACCCCTACAGTAACATGCGGATAGCGGATCACGGTGTAATGTTAAAGTCTTCGTTGACCGAGGTCAAGTGGTGATCTCGAGTGACCAGTTGACTTGGTGTCCTGCATGCCACCGTGATAGCGGTGGCACAAGCGTTTGAATCATTCCAATAAGTGAATTCTCCGGCAAGTTATGCGGTACTCCAGATTTGACCTCGCCGACCTTTTCGCCTCCGAAGGCGAAATGGTTCGTCGTAGCAAACAATCTTTTCGTGATGCCTGTACGGGCATGTCTGCGAAGGTTGTGTCATATTTTCAGTCGAATCGTAGGATATTGGTGAATGCGTTTCTGAATGCGTTGCTGAATGGGATGCTGGTGCTACCTGATGAAATGCGTCATCAACAGAGATCAGGTCACGCAGTATGCTGCTTATTGTATTGATAGTACATGCATTAGAGTTGAGATAGTCTACGTGCAATGCTTCGTTTGGCCCACATACGGCACCCAAGTGGACCACTTTCATTTTGTGAATTTCATCAAACCTGACCTTAGGTTAAACGCTGACCTTGCAGGTCACATTCTCGGATGTGCTGCTTCCTTGCTCGGTGGGCTTTTATTCGGCGCTAATATTCGTCCGATAAATGTATTGAGGAGAATGTTACTCGCTACCCCGTGATTTTCCCATAAGGTGTAATGTAAAGTCTTCGTTAACCTGAGGTCAAATGGTGACCTCGAATGAGCAGTTGACTTGGTGTGCTGCATGTCACCGTGATAGTGGTGGCACAAGCGTTTGAATCATTCCAATAAGTGACTTATCTGGCAAGTTTTGCGGTACCCCATATTGACCTCGCTGACCTTTTCGCCCCTAATGGTGAAATGGTTCGTCGTAGCAAACAATCGTTTCGTGATGCATGTACGTATGTACACGTATGTCTGCGAAGGTTGTGTCAAATTTTCAGACGAATCGGAGGGTATTGGTGAATGCGTTTCTGAATGCGTTGCTGAACGTTTTCGCCTCTGAAGGCGAATTAGTTCGTCGTCACATGCTCGGATGTGCTGCTTCCTTGCTCGGTGGGGGATTATTCGACGATAATATCAATCCGAGAAATGTATTTAGGAAAATGTTATCCAGTACCCCGTGATTTTCCAATAGTGTGTAATGTTAAAGTCTTCGTTGACCTGAGGTCAAATGGTGACCGTGAAGGTGACATGCTTGGATATGCTGCTTTCTTGTCCGATGGGAGATTATTTGGCGCTATTGTCCAACCGATGAATGTATTTAGCAAGGTGTTATTCGGTACCCCGTAGATGGCAATAGTGCAAGGTGAAGACAATATTTTGTGAGCATAGGTCAAACTATGAGATTGTAGGACAGACGCTTCAATGTGCTGCATCCATGAGCCATGCCCAATGCTTGGGCATTATTTCGTGGTGCCAAGTAAAATTTTGCGGAAATTATTGGGTACACAAGAATTTGGTATAATTGCTATTTTGGGAATTTTTTGGCGAACGGTGATGAATCCGTGACCATAATGGGTCATTTTGATCGATGTGCTCTATGCATGCGCTACGTAGACTACCACGTGCAAAAATTAGGTATATCCAATGTGTCACCATGATTTTATTCGGTACCCCGTAAATAGATAGAGAACATGAGTAAAACCAACTTTGGTGACCTGATGTCAAACTGTGACATTGAAGGTCACGTAATTCGTTGTGCTGCATCTTTGATGGACAGCGGACATCTAGGTGTTGGAACCATTCGCCAAAGTGAAGCACTTTGAATTTAATGCGGTGCCCCGTTTTTGACCCGAATGACCTTTCTTGACCTCTCGAGATCGAACTGCTCGTCCTACTGAATAATTGTTGTTTGCCTTACTTTTGCAAAAGACAAAGGTTACATCCTGAAAAAAATGAACGAAATCGGAGAGTATGCGAGTAAGATACTGAACGCGAATGCAAACGAGTTGCTAATATCATGGACATCTTGAAGTCGGTGTTTGGCGTTGGATGCGCCTGCAGCCGATGCGATGTTGGGTATTTTTGTCTACCAAAGCAAACATCGATTTGTACTGCTGAACTCTATGCCATTTTGCAAGCTCTTTATTTTATTCATGACGACCGGTCGACAAAGCACGTGGTTTTCATTGATTCCCTGGGCATTGTTTGGGCAAAACAATTTTTAACCATGACAACAGGCTTGACCGCAGGATCATACGGATTGTTAAATCGATAAACTGCATCTTTTACTGGATCCCCAGCTATATCCGACTTGCTGGAGTTGAAGCCGGTGGCATGGCTGCTCAGCACGCTGTCAGTGATGGTCAGCAAGTTCACTTACCGCTTCCTCCAAGATATCTATATCCTCCTGTATTATCACGTGAGCGGTCAGAATGATAACTAGCCCAGAGCTCCTAGTATAGTAAGCCGAGGGTTTTGACACCGGCATTAACACTGTGGCGGCCATCAATCGGCCTCGTCACGGCATGGGAAGTTGTGCTCTGGAAATTGAGGATCGGGCATACCTTCGCCACACACGGCTACATACTTACCGGAGGTGACCGACCTTCGTGCCCACGTTGTTCTAGCAGGTTTACTGTATATCATGCTCTGGCAGGCTGTTCTGGCCAACTTACGGTGTATCATGCTCTGGCAGGTTGCTTGCGGATCGTACCGCTGCGCCTCCAACTTTTAAGACTGAAGAACGCTGACCCTTCTTTGCGTACGCTATTAGATAACAACTCTTAGGTGGTGGCGTCTGGGAGCAGAGAAGGGGCACCGAAACTTTGGATGCCCCTCGGCCAAGTGCTCGCTTCGGGACTGCCATCATATTAACGAAAATACTAATATTTTACAAGGGGTTTGGATTCATAAAAAATATGCGCTGCAAACTGTCTCAATGCCACGAAACCCACGAAGCCAAACACCGGCTATCGTATGATGCTATCTGTAATACAGCCCAGACATTTTCGGAGTGCAGCCCCACCCCGACCCTCACCCGGTGAACAAGAATCGTCATGATAATGGCACTAAAGTCCAGAGGGCACTGAAATTATGCATGAACCCTGGCCAAATCCTGGATCTGCCACAGGTTATGTCACGTGTTGTCGCTCCAAGCACCTCCAACACCCACCCCACCCTTGGCCAAATCCTGGATCCGTCACTGGTTATGTGATGCGTATTGGCACTCTGAGCACCCCAACCCCACTCCCACCCCCACCCTTTGCAGGTCGTCCCAGTACCAATTGGCGTGATTTCGTCCTGTTTATCGGAAGCGAATGTAAGTTCCGAAGAATTTTCATGTTAGTGTTAGGCAAAATATACTAATATGATGCATCACGGATTTACACAGACTGCTTCAAGTCGGTTTTTGGCGTTGGATGCGCCTGCAGCCGATGCGATGTTGGGTTTATTTGTCTACCGAAGCACACATCAACTTGTACTGCTTAACTCTATGCCATTTTGCAAGCTCTGTATTTTATCCATGATGACTAGTGAACAAAGCACGTGGTTTTCATTGATTCCCTGGGCAGTGCTTGGGCAACACAAGTTTTCAACCATGACAACAGGCTTGACCGCAGGATCATACGGATTGCTAAGTCGCTAAATAGCATGGACACAAATATCGTCTTTTGCTGGATCCCCAGCCATGTCGGACTTGCTGGAGATGAAGCCGGCGACAGAGCTGCTCAGCACGCTGTCAGTGATGGTCAGCAAGTTCACTTACCGCTTCCTCCAAGATATCTATATACTACTGTATTATCACGCGTACGGTCAGAATGATAACGAGCCCAGAACTCCTAGTGTAGTAAGCTCAGGGTTCTGACACCGGCATTAGCACTGTGGCGGCCCTCATACCGCCCTCGTGACGGCATGGGAAGTCGTGCTCTGGCAATGGAGGATCGGGTATACTTTGGCCTCACATGGCTACATGCTTACCGGAGGTGGCCGACCTTTGTGCCCACGTTCTTCTGATAAGCTTACTGTTCATCATGGCAGGTTGTTCCGGCCAGCCTACTGTACATCATGCTCTGGCAGGTTGTTCTGGCCAGCATACTGTACATCATGCTCTGGCAGGCTGTTCTGGCCAACTTACTGCGCATCATGCTCTGGCAGGTTGTTCTGGCCAGCTTACTGTACATCATGCTCTGGCAGGCTTTCTGGTCAACTTACTGCGTATCATGCTCTGGCGGGTTGTTCTGGCCAACTTACTGTGCATCATGCTGTGGCAGGTTGTTCTGGCCAACTTACTGCGTATCATGCTCTGGCAGGTTGCTTGCAGATGGAACCGCTGCGCCTCCAACTTTCAAGACTACAGAACGCTGACCCTTATTTGCGTACGCTACTAGATAACGACTCTTAGGCCGTGACGTCTGGGAGCATTTCTACCTTACTTAAAAAAGCAAGCTTTAATTTATGACATACCGCTTGTCGTTCCTTTGATATGACATACCGCCGTTCCTTTGATATGACATACCGCTGTTCCTTTGATATGACATACGGCCGTTCCTTTAATATGACATTCCGCCGTTCCTTTGCTATGACATACCGCCGTTCCTTTGATATGACATACCGCCTTTCCTTTAATATGACATACCGTCATTCCTGCCTCTTGAACGAGCCACACATTCAGATTGCATCAGTGTTTGCTAGTTCACCGTTGCCGAGCTTTTTGAAATATGCGCTGGTTAGAATCATTGCTGAAGAGTACGAAGTGTACCTACCAGTGTGCTTGCGCGTAAGTACTGCAAAGCTGCACCAAAATGGAAGCTTACAAGCGTTTCCGCGCTTGGCTTTGCCATTGCCTTCCGCCTCTAGCCTAACATATTCACCTAGCATTATTTGAATTACTCGGCGGAACATCCGTGCCATATTCCCAATTACATTGGATTCAAATTATAGATAGCAAGCCTTCAAGAAGGCGCCATGAATTTGCTCAAAAATATTTCGCATAGGATTTCACAATGAATTGATTTCCCAGCCTGGAATCAAATCTTTATCACAAAAAGGATTTCACTCCTACCGTCATCCTCTAAAACGATTGAATTCCTGGACTTAATATTTTAAAATCGGAAATATTGATGATGTCTTGATGCCGGACATTGTAATACCTGGCAAGGAATTAATGATATCACCGTAGTTGACGATGCATATGCAAGATATCGGATCGGATTGCGACGTAGTTCCCGGCACGCCCAGCCGCGATTGGCCGAGATGTCCAACGTCCTCCAGGAGCCGTGTCAATGTCACTGGGTCACCCGGCCCAACCGAATATAAGCCGCAGCGGCCGACGCTGCAGCACGAGTTCAGCTTTCACCACCTGAGAGGCGATCATGTATACGAAGGTGAGAAAATCACATCGCGGTGCCATCTGCAGGGAGTAACACCCTCTTGCAGACGGGAATGCCATGAATGTTTTCTTTGCTACTGCGCCCTAAGCAATTGATGCTGAATGATCGATGCCGTTGACGTGCCCCTAAGCTTCAGTAGCTTGCTGTGTACTAAACTATCGATAACTTAGTTTGCTCGTAAGCCTAAAGGTTAGCAATCAATGTGACCGAGGGGACATCTCAGTTGAATTCCAGCAGTTTCATCATTTCCCATAGGTTTGAATACATGCCTATGCATATATATATATATATATATATATATATATATATATATATATATATATATAGATATATATATATATATATATATATATATATATATATATATATATATCTATATATACATATATTTATATATATATGTGCATATATATCGTCGTCACAACAACACCTACATAATGGTTGAACTATGACAGAAACACTGAAACGTGTCTTCGCAACGTGCTGGTGGCAATACGTCATCCTCAGATAATACACACGCTGGGCGATGCAAAGGCAGCCTTTATCAAATTGTATCAGCCCGCTGTGACTTTGCTGGCATGACTTCACTATTTACTATGAATGGGACATAATTCTGACTTCTTTCGGTTCGGTGTTTTTGGTTCTACTGCTGTCGCATAAGTGGCGATGCGTCTCGATTGGTGAAAACATCTATGTTTGGAGGTGCGTGCAGATGGCGTGCTTGTACGTGCCTACTGTGTTCGGATCATTTCGTAAATGTTCATTCGCAACACTGTCCGCAATTATCCAGGCAGCCGTTGCATCTCTTGCGCTGGGCGTGGTCTCTGTACTGGCTGCCCCGCCTCCTCCGCACCGGTCCACGGCGGCGCCCGCACAGTACCAGTACCAGTACGCCGTCTCGGACCAGTACGCTGCTCTCGAGTTCGGCCAGACGGAGAGTCGGGACGGTGATACCACCAGCGGCTCGTACCACGTGCTGCTCCCTGACGGCCGGGTACAGCGGGTACGGTACTCGGTGCTCGGCGAGCAAGGCTACCAGGCGGAAGTCACCTACGAGGGCGAAGCCAGTGAGGCCCAGTACCAGAGACCACGTCCCGTGTACTACACGGCACCTGTGTACCGGGCCGTACCCTCCTACGGAGCTCGGCACCACAGTGGAGGCAGAGCACGCACCTACATCCTCAAGACGACCACCGAAGTCCCCCTGGCAATCGCTGAGGAAACTCCAGCTGAGCAGGGTGCCTCAGCTGAGGAAAGCATCGCGGAAGATGTCTACGAAGAGGCAGATGAAGACGTGGTTGAAGAGGATGTGAATGCAAAGGCCGAAGTGGTCAGTTACGTGGAGGAGGAGCAAGAGCTAGAGGAAGAAGAGGATGTGCAAGAGGACGCAGTGACAGCAGATGTTGTGGAAGTCCAAGAGGAGGTGGCTGAAAAGGAGGATGAACCTGAAGCCTACGAGGAAAACAGTTCGAGTGCGGCCTAGGGTCGAAGTGTGAATTCTACGAAATGACTTACAATAAATTATAGTTTCGATGACTTGTTTGTACGCCTTATTGGGCACCGGCAAAGGAGTAAGATGTCAAAATCAGTGAATGGATGAGGTGACAGATAACAAGACACCCATGTCTGAACACAGTCACGACTGCGTATTAATGTACAGATGGCTCGAAGTTCGCATTACCAATTCGGAAAAGGAAGCGACAACGAAACAGTGAAATAAGAACAAGCTACGATTCTACTTGAGTTAATTCGAGACGCTAAACTGACTACGGTCTGTGGGGATCCTTTGGCATTCATCTGATTTCTCGCCATCTTGGCCGAGCAACTGTCTCTCGCGAGGCTGAACCACCCAGGGCATGGGCGCAGTACACCCAGGAGGGATCGATGAGTTGAGGCTGCCTCACCGGCTGATCGAAGTTAAAGTAGTTTTATGTGTATCTCAGAAACTACACATCATGACAAGGGACTCTTTGGGACTTTCGGCAACAAGGAATTAAGGTATTTGGGACTCGTGTTGCTAAGATGGTATGGTTCTTATTATCTTTTTTCTGCTCTTGCTACGTGGGTCAAACTGTACACAAATTGATATTCCAATTTAAATGTGACATTCGGCAATCGCAGATTCTTCCGCCATATATATGTGGAATGCCACGATCCCGCTAAAATACCCCTGCATACGTATAGATCTTGACATGCTGATTGCAATGAAACGCTATTTCCTGAGTGGTAACGAGGCTTTTTTAAGCTATAGCAAACGACTCAACAAATATTTTCTTAAGGGGTCGCGGCCCACCAAAAAAAGGTGATGAAATAACAAGTTTCAGCGCGAGAAGCGCGTCGAAGGTTTTTGAGTGAGCGTAGTAATAATCTTTAAATTTCTTGTTTGATCTAGTGTATTTTTGGTTGCTTCAGGCGGGGGAGAGGGCGCCCCCCCCCCCACCGCCCGACCCACGTCGGTTGTCCCATAGTTAATGTGCCTTTTTCTGGCGCATAACCTCGACCTTCCGTAATTGCAATGATATACCGGGTTATGTGCAATGGTGGATCCTGGGAGCCATGGGGTCATGCCTTCCCCCATGCTTGGCTCCCGAAAGGGCACAAATTGGCTGTTGAATACTGTTGCCTTTTAGCATAGACCGTGACGAAGCACACATTAACTTTGTTGCTGCAGGGGATATTCGGGCGACAGAAGAGTGCTCCAGAGCCAACGAAGAGTGCCCTTGAGCCAACGGGGATGGTAACTGAGTCGACGGAAAGGGTCCCTAGCGGCCGGAGAGGACCCCGAACACGTTTGAAGGAATTCTCGCCCCTGGTGCGCACACATTATTTTCCTAAGATCGCACGCACATTCTAAACGGCCTCTGGTAGAATGAGCCCCCGTTTAGTGACATGGGTCACTTAGCTACTCAGGAACCCTCGCTTTTGGCTCAGAGGCCCCCTTGCTTGCCGGGGCCCTCTCCGTTAGACCGAGGGCCCTTCTAATGATCCGAGGCCCTCTCTATCAGTACAGAACACTTCATATATATTTCGGCACCTATGAAGGCCCAGGGCCCTTCATAGAGGTTCTGGTCCCCCTCAATGGCCCTGGGTGATCTGGTTACAAGGGACCCTTTCCGTCCGACCAGTAGCTCCCTTCTTTGACTCAAGTGCCCTCTTTACTGGTCGAGGCCCTCTCTATCAGACCGAGAGTCTTTCCCCGTCCCGGGGACTCCTCCGTCAGTCCAGGTCCGTTAATATCGGCTTGGGCCTCTCCGTCGTCCCAGGTACCTTTCATCTCGGCTCGGAGTCCTCTCCGATGGCCCGGAGTCTTTTCCGGTGACTGGGACCCTCTCTGTCTGATGTGGGACTAATTAGATAATACATTTGCCGCTCGTCACTATCCAAAATATAAAACAACTTAGACTCACACGCAGATATCAGATCTCATCTCCTTCCCCAATCCCCATTCTCCCAGTGAGAGAAAGGGCATCGAAACTTTGAATGCTCCTCGGCCAAGTGCTCGCTTCGGGACTGCCATCACGTTAACGAAAATACTAATCTTTTAAAAGAGGTTTGGATTCATTAAAAATATGCGCTGCAAACTGTCTCCATGCCACAAACCCACGAAGACAAGCACCGGCTATCGTATGATGCGATCTGCAATACAACCCAGACATTTTCGGAGTGCAGCCCCACCCCCACCCTCACCCGGTGAACAAGAATCGTCATGATAGTGGCACTAAAGTCCAGAGGACACTGAAATTATGCATGAACCTTGGCCAAATCTTGGATCCGCCACAGGTTATGTGACGTGTTGTCGCTCCAAGCACCCCCACCACCCACCCCACCCTTGGCCAAATCCTGGACCCGTCACTGGCTATGTGATGCGTATTGGCACTCTGAGCACCCCAACCCCACTCCCACCCCTACCGTTTGCAGGTTGTCCCAGTACCAATTGGCGTGACTTCGTCCTGTTTATCGGAAGCGAATGTAAGTTCCGAAGAATTTATCATGTTAGTGTTAGGCAAAATATACTGATATGATGCACCACGGATTTACACAGACTGTTTCAAGTCGGTGTTTGGCGTTGGATGCGCCCGCAGCCGATGCGATGTTGGGTATATTTGTCTACCGAAGCACACATCGATTTGTACTGCTTAACTCTATGTCATTTTGCAAGCTCTGTATTTTATCCATGATGATCAGTCAACAAAGCACGTGGTTTTCACTGATTCCCTGGGCAGTGCTTGGGCAACACAAGTTTTCAACCATGACAACAGGCTTGACCGCAGGATCATACAAATTGTTAGGTCGATAAATAGCATGGACACAAATATCGTCTTTTGCTGGATCCCCACCCATGTCAGACTTGCTGGAGATGAAACCGGCGACAGAGCTGCTCAGCACGCTGTCAGTGATGGTCAGCAAGTTCACTTACCACTTCCTCCAAGATATCTATATCCTCCTGTATTATCACGCGTACGGTCAGAATGATAACGAGCCCATAGCTCCTAGTGTAGTAAGCTCAGGGTTTTGACACCGGCATTAGCACTGTGGCGGCCCTCATACCGGCCTCGTGACGGCATGGGAAGTCGTGCGCTGGCAATGGAGGATCGGGTATACTTTTGCCACACATGGCTACATACTTACCGGAGGTGGCCGACCTTTGTGCCGACGTTGTTCTGACAAGTTTACTGTTCATCATGGCAGGTTGTTCTGGCCAACTTCCTGCGCATCATGCTCTGGCAGGTTGTTCTGGCCAACTTACTGCGCATCATGCTCTGGCAGGTTGTTCTGGCCATCTTACTGTGTATCATGCTCTGGCAGGTTGTTCTGGCCAACTTACTGCGTATCTTGCTCTGGCAGGTTGTTCTGGCCAACTTACTGTGTCATGGGTTGTGGAACTTTGCGTATCATGCTCTGGCAGGTTGTTCTGGCCAACTTACTGCGCATCATGCTCTGGCAGGTTGTTCTGGCCATCTTACTGTGTATCATGCTCTGGCAGGTTGTTCTGGCCATCTTACTGAGTATCATGCTCTGGCAGGTTGTTCTGGCCAACTTACTGCGTATCATGCTCTGGCAGGTTGCTTGCAGATGGAACCGCTGCGCCTCCAACTTTTAAGACTGTAGAACGCTGACCCTTTTTTGCGTACGCTACTAGATAACGACTCTTAGGTCGTGGCGTCTGGGAGCATTTCAACCTTATTTCAAAAAGAAAGCTTTAATTTATGACATACCGCTTGTCGTTCCTTTGATATGACACACCGCCGTTCTTTTTATATGACATACCGCCGTTCCTTTGAGATGACATACCGCCGTTCCTTTGATATAACACACCGCCGTTCCTTTGATATGACATACCGCCGTTCCTTTGATATGACATACCGCCGTTCCTTTGATATGACATACCGCCGTTCCTTTCATATGGCATACCGCCGTCCATTTGATATGACATACGGCCGTTCCTTTTATACGGGATACCGCCGTTCCTTTGACATGATATACCGCCGTTCCTTTAATATGACATACCGCCGTTCCTGCCTCTTGAACGAGCCACACATTCAGATTGCATCAGTTTTTGCTAGTTCACCGTTGCCGAGCTTTTTGAAATATACGCTGGTTAGAATCATTGCTGAAGAGTACGAAGTGTACCTACCAGTGTGCATGCGCGTAAATACTGCAAAGCTGCACCAAAATGGAAGCTTACCAGCGTTTCCGCGCTTGGCTTTGCCATTGCCTTCCGCGTCTAGCCTAACATATTCACCTAGTATTATTTGAATTACTCGGCGGAACATCCGTGCCATATTCCCAATTACGTTGGATTAAAATTATAGGTAGCAAGCCTTCGAGAAGGCGCCATGAATTTGCTGAAAACGCTTTGTTATAGGATTTCACAATGAAATGAATTCCCAGCCTGAATAAAATATTTATCACAAAAAGGATTTCACTCCTACCGTAATCCTCTTAAACGATTCAAATCCAGGATGAAATATTTAAAAATCGTAAATATTGATGATGTCTTGATGCCGCACATTGTAATACCTGGCAAGGAATTAATGATATCACCGTAGTTGACGATGCATATGCAAGATATCGGATCGGATTGCGACGTAGTTTCCGGCACGCCCCGCCGCGATTGGCCGAGATGTCCAACGTCCTCCAGGAGCCGTGTCAATGTCACTGGGTCACCCGGCCCAACCGAATATAAGCCGCAGCGGCCGACGCTGCAGCATGAGTTCAGCTTTCACCTCCTGAGAGTCGATCATGTATACGAAGGTGAGAAAATCACATCGCGGAACCATATGCACACAGTAACACCCTCTTGCAGACAGGAATGCCATGAAGGTCTTCTTTTCTACTGCGCCCTAATCAATGGACGCTGAATGATCGATGCAGTTGGCGTGCCCGTAATCTTCCTAGCTATGTCCTAAACTATCGATAACTTAGGTTGCTCGGAACCCTAAAAGTTAACGATCAATCTCACTGAGTGACATCTTAGTTGAATTCCAGGAGTCCAATTATTTTCCATATGTTTAAGTGCATGCCTATGCGTATATATATATATATATATATATATATATATATATATATATATATATATATATGCATATATATATAATATATATATATATATATATATATATATATATATATATATATATATATATATATATGTATATATATATACATATATATATATATATATATATATATATATATATATATATATATATATATATATATATATATATATATATATATATATATATACATATATATATATATATATATATATATATATATATATATATATATATATATATATATATATATATATATATATATATATATATATATATATATATCCATATCTGAATATATATCGTCGTCCCAACAACACCCACATATTGGTTGAACTATGACAGAAACACTGAAAACATCTCTTCGCAATGTGCTGGTAGCAATACGTCATCCACAGATAACACACACGCTGGGCGATGAAATGGCAGCCTTTATCAAATTGTAGCAACCCGCCGTGACTTTGCTGGCATGACTTCATTATGTACTATGAACGGGACATAATTCTGACTTCTTTCGATTCGGTGTTTTCGGTTCTACTGTTGTCGCATAAGTGGCGATGCGTCTCGATTGGTGAAAACATCTATGTTTGGAGGTGCGTGCAGATGGCGTGCTTGTACGTGCCTACTGTTTTCGGATCATTTCGTAAATGTTCATTCGCAACATTGTCCGCAATTATCCAGGCAGCCGTTGCATCTCTTGCGCTGGGCGTGGTCTCTGTACTGGCTGGCCCGCCTCCTCCGTACCGGTCCACGGCGGCGCCCGCACAGTACCAGTACCAGTACGCCGTCTCGGACCAGTACGCCGCTCTCGAGTTCGGCCAGACGGAGAGTCGGGACGGTGATACCACCAGCGGCTCGTACCACGTGCTGCTCCCTGACGGCCGGGTACAGCGGGTACGGTACTCGGTGCTCGGCGAGCAAGGCTACCAGGCGGAAGTCACCTACGAAGGCGAAGCCAGTGAGGTCCAGTACCAGAGACCGCGCCCCGTGTACTACACAGCACCTGTGTACCAGGCCGTACCCTCCTACGGAGCTCGGCACCACAGTGGAGGCAGAGCACGTACCTACATCCTCAAGACGACCACCGAAGTCCCCCTGGCAATCGCTGAGGAAACTCCAGCTGAGCAGGGTGCCTCAGCTGAGGAAAGTATCGGGGAAGATGTCTACGAAGAGGAAGATGAAGAGGTCGTTGAAGAGGATGTGAATGCAAAGGCCGAAGTGGTCAGTTACGTGGAGGAGGAGCAAAAGCTAGAGGAAGAGGAGGATGCGCAAGAGGACGCGGTGACAACAGATGTTGTGGAAGTCCAAGAGGAGGTGGCTGAAAAGGAGGATAAACCTGAAGCCTACGAGGAAAACAGTTCAAGTGCGGCCTAGGGTCCACGTGTGAATTCTACGGAATGACTTACAATAAACTATAGCTTCGATGACTGGTTTGTACGCCTTATTGGGCACCGGTAAAGGAGTAAGATGTCAAAATCGGTAAATGGGGTAAGGTGACAGATAACCAGACACCCATGGCACAACACAGCCACGACTGCGTATTAATGTACAGATGGCTCGAAGTTCACATTACCAATTCGGAAAAGGAAACAACATCGAAACCGTGAAATAAGAATAAGCTACGAATTCACTCGAGTTAATTCGAGACGATGAGCTAACTACCGTCTGTGGGGTTCCTTTGACATTCATATGATATCTCGCCATCTTGGCCGAGCGACTGTCTCTTGCGAGGCTGGACCACCCAGGGCATGGGCACCGTAGACCCAGTGGGATCGATGATTTGAGGCTGCCTCACCGGCTGATCGAAAGTAAAGTAGTTGTAGGTGTATCTCAGAAACTACACATCTTGACCAAGGCTTGCTTGCTCTTTTGGGACTTTCGGCAACTAAGAACTAAGGTATTTGAAACACGTTTGCTAAGATATTATGGTTATTATGATGGTTATTACTGCTCTTGCTACGTGCGTCAAACTGCACACAAATTGATATTCCAAGTTATTCCAAGAACCTAAAGCGTACGAATAAAACCGTTATCAGAGTACGGTCTCAAGTTTTAAGATTATTAAGTGCATAGCACTATCTACCTATCGCAATAAAAACCAACTGTAAATGCGTATCTGATACTGAGGAGCGTTAGACACCTTCATACAGCCTTATACACGATCGTTTCAATTTAATTGATATCTTTATAGCCGAACAGTGACACATATATGAGCCATGCACTCAGATTATTGGCGAACCAAATGCAGCGGGTTTATTTCACTCAGCACATTTATTTACTTCCTACAATTAGCCCATCTTGCCTTTGTCCTCTTATTACAACCATTAAAATAAAAGTTCAAAGATACCTCATTTTCGAGTATGCTCATGTTTAAGAAGAGTTATGGATCCCTGGGTAACGGGGTGTGGGTGCATCTGATTTGGCAGCTACTTGTTTTGTGAATCATGCCGGTTCCACGCGGCTCAATCACTGGGCACCCGGGATGTGGCCGGATTATTTCTCGCTGTTTTGCCAGTTATTCTGCATACAACCGAACCACGCTCAAGACCCAGAATCGCTTCCACACTAAAGAAATTGACTAACTTTAAGGGAGCATACAATATAAAACGGGTATAGCGGTAATGTTCTTGGATTACCAGAAAATGCGTTACTAGCTTTAAGGGGATATATCGTATAATGTGAATATAACGGGATGTTTATTCGACAGCAGATATAGTAGAAAAAGAGTAAGAAGCAGTCATCATGCAAGCGAACCATGATGTACGTAAAAACTATGCTATTTTGGGTAAGCAACCACCAGGTAGAACCACCTTTGCGAACTGTCCAGGGTAGAGTTACGAAGTATAACCATATATAACCATGCATGACGAATTATATTTGCGCATATTTAAAACACTTCGTTTTGACCCGGTTTACAGTGAACAAGTTCCCGCTCAATAAAGCGATCTTTAGCTTTCTTTCTTTCCATCTTTTGCTATGCCTAGGATATCAATATTGGAAATTACATTGGTTTCCAGATGGTTCATATGGAAGTGATGTTCCGTCGTGTGTTCGCCTAGGGGAGTGAAGGAACGCCGGAGACATGCATCCACAAATGCTCATTTATTTTTTCCCTTACTGGGCGTATCGTTTACCCAACATAGAAAGCGGACGGAGAAGTGATGCACGTCACCTTATAAACTGAATTTTTTATTCGACATCTTCCTTCCAGGCCATCGTCACATGTGTGGCATTTTTTTCACCTGAAGGGCAGGTGTGGATGCTGAGGGCTGACCTTACTGGATTGATTTTAGTGAGGGTCCGCTGTACCATGCGATTCTAATTTGGTTTAGTTTTGATGAACGTAACATTAGGTTTACCGTTCGGCAAAGTTCGTGGGTGATGAAAGGTAATCGGATGTAGGCGTATTCCGATTCCTTTTTGTTTCTGGCATGGTGGTGTTGGACATTGTTCCTTTTACCGTAGCGCCTGAACTGGGTCATTCCCTGGTCAAAGGCCAGCGACATCTTCCTAGGCGGGTACCCACTGGCCAGGAAGAGGTCGCGCATTTTCTGCAAACTTCGTCTACACGCAGCTTCGTCTGAGGAAATGCTAGTCGATCTCCTTATAGCTTATTTCCTTAAAGCGACATGCGAGGCTCGCAGTGACCTTCTCCACCTCTTCCTTCGTGACAAAGCAGCTCTGAGACAGGCCTCACAATTTCTCGCAAATATTGCCAGCTCTCGGAACTCCCCTTAGCTCTTAGGTGGCTCTGTTCATCCCCCAGTGTTCCTCCCAAGCCTCAGAAGCATCACAGTCCGGTCAGCTCTAGCTCTCACGGGACCTCCCTAATCCTCAATTTTTTTTCGGGCTGGCAATGACATTCTAGCTCTGGAATTTGCTCTCAGTATTCCTCACAACGATCGCTAGCCCTTAGGCAATCTTGAGATCTCAGGGGGCCCTGTTCGGCTCATAGGGACCCTTCCAAGCTACTTGGGGGTCCCAGTCCGGTCCCCTCTAGCGCTCAGTGATCATTTCCAATCGTCAGGAGTCTTCTCCAGCTGTTAGGGCCCTTCCCTGTTCTTGACAGTCTTTCTAGCTTCAAGGGCTTTCTAGCTCTGACATTGGCCCTCAGTATTCCTCACAATCATTGACCTAGGGACTCTTCTTAGCTCTCAGGGAACTCTATTCGCCCTCAATGGCCTTCTCATGCTGCTAGGGGTCTTTCCTAGTCATCGACAGCTCTCGTGGTTTCAAGAGCATTCTAGCTCTGAGGCTGGCCTTCGGTATTCCTCACCCAAATTGCCAGCCAACAGGAAGTTTTTCCTCTCGGGTGGCCCTATTCATCCATTAGGGGTCGCTCTCAACATCAGAAGAATCCCAGTCAAGTCCGCTCTGACTCTCAGGAGATCATCCGCATCACTCAACGCCCTCTCCTGCTTGTAGGGGCCCATCACAGTTCCCAATAGTTCTGTCTAGCTCTCATCTCGGGGAATTTCAGATTTGAGATGGGCCCTCACAAACCCTCTTCAGCTCTCATGGGTCCTGTTGATCCCTCAGGTGCCCCTTCAAACCCAAAGAGCATCCCAGCCTTCTCAGACCCTCGCGTGCCTGTTTATTCTTCAGCCGTTAGAGGTCAATTCCAGCTGAGACTGCTCTTTCCAGCTGGTATAGGCACCCCAGCTCTCGGGTGGGTCCTCTCTTGTCTTCACGGTCCTTGCTAGCTCTCAGGGTGGACCTCTTCATGTGTCAGGGACACTTTCCACACGAGCTATTAAATGTACTTAAACATGTCTTCGGTTATATTTCTGCCCCTCAGGGCGGTCGTCTTGGGGGCTCCATTGGACTCGACAGGTAACGGGTACCCCTTCACCCATTGAAAACGCCACTACTGTGTTGCAGCCCAGGCCATCTCCATGGGCTTAGGAGTCCTTTATGTATCACCGGGAACCCTCCGCTTCAGTTCGGATCGTCTCCGAAGTTCAGGGTCTCTTTATCGGCCTGAGGCCCGCTGTCAGCTCTGAGACCCTCTCCATCAGCGTGAGCCAAAGCCGACCCAGTGGCTCTGCACGTCCGGCCTAGGGCCCCATCCGTCGGCTCAGAGACCCTCTTTCGCGGCTCAGCTCACTCTCGGTCCGGTCGGAATCTCCTCTTCAAAAGCTTGGGCCTCCTCTATCATGCAAGGGGCCCCTGTGCAGTTCCGGCCCTCATCGGCCCAAAGGCCCTTCATGCCGGCTCTGGGCTCTCCCCGACGGCCCGGGTCCTCCAACGGCTAGGGGTCCTCTTCGTCGGCGCAGGGGACCTCCTTAGCGATCCAGGGCCTCCCCTGTCAGGCCGGAGGCTCTCTTTCAACAGCTTGGGTCACTTCCGTCGGCCCAAGGGCCCTTTCTGACAGCCCGAGATACCCTGCGGAAACTAGGGCAGATTTAGGTGCAGAAAGAAAAAGCCCCACTTCTTACACCAACCAACACAACGGTCCAAAACTGTTTGCCAGATAGTGAGCCAACCGCCAACCGTCGACCGGGAACACCACAGTGTGAGGTCGTCCGCAAACATCTAGTAGTGAACGGATGGAAAATCAATTGTCATGTCAGAAAATATATCATTGATGACGATGAGAAAGGGGGCTGGAGACACCACACTAACCTGGGAAAGGCCGTGGTCACGTGTATGTGGATCAGAATGTGTGCATTGACAGCGAACTTTGAATGTGCGTTGTTTCAGAAAGTTGGCTAGGAAGCCAGCGATATTTCCACGTATTCCGAGCTGGTGCATATTTGGTAACATGGTCCCTCGGTAGACTTTAAATGCCGAAGCCAGGTCTAAAAACATTCCGATTGTGGCCTGGTGATTAACAAAGCCTCTTTGCACGGATGAAACAATGCGACTTATGTTTGTGGCTGTACTGTGAGAACTTCGGAAGCCACTCTGCAATGGACTGAGTAGGTCTTTAGTTTCAGGAAATTAAACCATAAGTTCGACGCTTTTGCGATAACAGTTTGTGATTGATATAGGGCAATATAATTAGGAAAATAAGCATCTTTTCCTCGTTTCTTTTGGGGATGATGATACTTTCGAGCCATGTATCAGGAAGCACCTGTCGTTTCCAGAGATAATTTATTGCAGGTAAGAATTTGAATTGGTTAACCCGCCCCGTCTCGGGGGGGGGGGGGGGGAGGGGGAGTCAGTATGAACCCTCTCAAGGTTTTCCGTGTATAAAAGTGGGACAAAATTTCGCGGCAGCGCGATGAAATTTAGGAGCACCTTTTCCCACAACAATTTGGCATGCTGTGCAAAAATGTTCAGCTCAGGTCATCTACGGTCAACGAGTTATTCAAGGCCAAGTCAGGTCACCTCCAAATAAGTTTAACCAGTCGTCACGCTTTAATGGATAAGTATATTTGAATGAAACTTTCAGCGCTTGCTTATCTTTAGGAAAGGAACAAAACATACCAGAGGAATTTTTATTTTGTGTTTGTTTTTGATGACGTATTAGTTTTGACTTTGCCCATCATGCTAAAATGGAACATTCAGGCTAAAGTAAGCCTTTCGTGTCCGCAATGGCGGCAGGATACTCAGCAGCGCAGACGGTGTCAGTCGGCGCGGTGTCTCCCAACACCAGTACGCTGGCCACACTACAGGGTATAGTCGCGACGTTAACGGTGGCGGTCAGTCACCTGGAAGCCGTCCCGAGTGACAGGTCACCAGAGTGACAGGGGCGGATGTCACTATTTCCTGGGCCATCGACGGGGCCATCGGGGTTCCCGCTCCGATCGCAAACCGCAGTTGTATGCTTTTTGCTGCATGCCCATTTCCATTTCATATGGGGAAGAGGGGGGGGGGGGCAAGGCCACTATTGGATGGGAAAAATTGAACGTTAGGTGGGGTGACATATGCCCCTCCAAAATATACAACACAACACCCCTGCATACAACATCCTACGGGGCGAATCTATTGCAAGAGGAGGCAGTCCTCCCAAGTACTTTGTTTTTCGTGCCGCAAGATTCCACAGCAGGTATTTCGTACTCTTGCGTACAGCTTTGCGTGCCGTTCGCATATACACCTTTTGAATTCAAGTAGAGCTAGCTCTCTTTCGTTTTGGTTTTGTTCGTTGACAGCGGATAATCCATCATACTCCATTCGACGAGCAATGGATTACGGACCGAGTACGGTCTCAGCGTGGCAGCTTCGTTCGCTTTGTTCTGGTAGAATTCCTGGATATGGTACCACTGAACAAGGAAAAATATGTGGCCGTTTCTGCGTAACTGCTACAAATCGCACCTGCAAAATATATTACATCTGCATTTATTTCACCCTTATGGTAATAATAGCGTTCCTGTGATTTTAATCTTGTTCGCCACCACGTGTGTGTGTCCTTTTAGCATGTTAAAAGCCGGCTGAAAAAGTCATAATTAGGTGCATGGGTGTCCTTTTGCATAGGTAAGCATCAAGACCGTATACAGTAGGTAGGCACGCGCCTACCTTTGGTTTGTTTGTTTGTTTATTGGTTGGTTCTCGACGCACTTTATACACGGTCACGGCTAATGGCGCCGCCCACGCCGTTTCGCTGGTGGGCCGTGGAATTGGGAAATGTCCAGAGTGGTGCGAGTGTTGAACCCGGGACCTTAGGTACCAGAGTGGGAAACTTACTTTCCGGTTGGGAGTCGGAGTGCATACCGATTTCTTCCGGAGTACATTTTCATGGACATTATTTTTTTATGCATGGAATCTGTTTACCAGTAAATGACCAGAAAACCTAAATCAGTACCTACATAATATGCATAAGTAATATAATTCTCATTTTTGGTCAAATCAAATGCCAAAACATACGAACAAAGAAGTGAACAATGGATGGCACCGCCTGGCAGTGACCCGTAATAATCAGCACTGTTTTGTTTCTTATAACTCACAGGATAAATGCATTTTCCTTTCACTGTTGGTCTCAGTACAAGGCTAGCCATATGAAAAACAAACAAAAACACTTCACACTTCACCTCAGCTCAGAGCGCATACCTACCTACGCAGCCAATTTCACACGTAATATGAACGCAACTCTGCTACAGCACACACCACAGTTGGATGTGATCAAAGCAAAGGATCAGTCAAGGTCTTGTGTTTACTGTTAACTTGTGTGGACACTGTTAACCATGTGTTCAAAGTTGCTAATGGTTATGACGTCATATACAAAATACCTTGCATTGATTGGTTGACAGACAGATTTCAGAACAGAAAACACTAACGCAGCCAATTCTGATGGGTGGCCTCCGGGACTCCGGAGACGTCTCTTAAAACTATCAGAGTTTCCCACTATAGGGTGGCACGAACACAGGTATTCCGAGATGCCGCTCCAGAGCCGGAGAACAGTGTTCTCAGTGTGCATGCGCATCATCTTACAAGTTGCTGTTGGCATGTTGTTGTCGGCAATTCCGGTGGTTGAGATTGATGGAGTGTGTGAAGCTGTGGTCTGGCTGCTGACTGCTACAAAAAGTGATTAGTTTGAGTGGTGACCGTAAGTGGAATAACCAGCGTTTTTGGTGTCATTCTGTGTTTGTTTTTATTGATATCTTTGTTCCCACATTTGTGTCGGAGTACATGTGAAGCCCATCCTATCCAGTATGAACCCGGAGTGCAAAAATGTTTTCAGAGATAAAATCTCTTAAGAAGTGCCTTAATTCCCACCCTGTTAGGTACCCAGAGCACAACACTTTAACCACTCAGCCATCCCCACCTCTCACCTACCTTTGTAGGGGTGTGTCCAATGTTGCCAATCTTGAGTCGTTCCCATCCAATGCGAATTTATTTTGCCTAAAGTGTAGTCAGAGATTCAGAAAGGTAATTCCCCTGCCCTGCTCAGCAGGTTTATATTTAATTAATGCAGGTAAGTTCTTACATTAGTCCAATTTGGTATGGTGTCTTGGATTTTTTTGTAGAGTGGAGGGGGAGGAGGGTGATAGAGAAACAAATGGATGTAAAAAGCATGTGAAGATGTATATTGATAATGCATTTTGATGAGTTACATTTTATGGCCTTTGTTCATTGTTTTGACAATGGCTGCCAGAAGCAATTCATGCCTTTAAAGATGCAAATTTCACTTAGGAAAAGCACCAATGGCATTTAATGATATCAAAAAGAAAAGGTCTATATGATAAACATGGTTGACGTGCCCTAAAGCCCCCGCCCCCCCAAAAAAAAGATAAAAAAGAAAAGGTGATGTCAAAAGAATTGTCACTAAGTGTTGGTCCACACTCAGATTTCAGTATTTCAGGGCACTGATTTGGTACTTATGTAGTACAAGCCTCTGAGCACAAATTGATGGAGACAAATGTATGGGCTAACTTGTGTTGAAGCTTACCCAGCAACTTTTTTCTCTCTACCACTTCTGTGGGAAATCACAGCATTTGTATTCATTCGTATTGAGCACATGTATTCATTATTAAAATCACGCCACTTGGAATTGGAATCGAAATTGAAATTGGAAAGTGGAATCACACCAGACCACCACTTAACACAGTGGATAATGTGGACTTCTTTGGTGACATAATGATGTTATGAGTTCTAACATCTGCAGGTTTTATGCAGTACAACATCAGTAGGCTTTAGGTGATCCAACATCAGTAGGTTTTAAGCAATTCAATGTCAGTATATTTTAGGGGATCCAACATCAGTAGGTTATAGGTGATCCAACATCAGTAGGTCATAGGCTGGGCACAATATGGCCATAGTAATTGATGTGCCCTAAAGCCCAAATAACTAACTAGTAGGTTATAGGAAATCAAACATAGTGGTATTATTGCAGTTTAAGATATCTGTAAGATCAGTTTTAAACACATTTTGCCTCCAAGAAGCAAGCAAAGGGGTTATGTTTGGTTAGGTTAGGTTATTCTTTTGTTTTAGTTGGAAAACATTCAAAACATGTTTTGGTTGGAAATTTTAACAAAAAATGTTGTTTTTTTTTGTTAAGAAAGGTCAGGCTGGGTTAGATTAGCTTATGGTAGGCTTTTTCAGAATATTTTTTAGAAATACACAATTGATGAAAATTTTTATCTTATCTAAGCATAATTTGGTTTCTTGTTTGGAAGGTCAGGCTAGGTTAGGTTAAGTTATGTTACATTTTTTCTTTCTTTTGAACATTATTTTTTATGCTATATTTCCCAACTTTCAGTGTTATTTTGTATCTCAAATGCATGGGCATCAGTAGCTCAGAAGTTAAGCTGTTTACATTATGTTGCCATGGATGACTGCAATCAATGAATGCTACATTTGGTGAATACCTCGACATTTCTCTCAGGCAGGGGGGAATGTATTGGTTGTTTGTTTGTTGACTAAGTCACGATTGTTCTTGGCGCACATGGTTTCTACAGCGCATGTTCATGTTGCAGGCATTGGGTATGCTGTATGCACATTAGCAAAGTATGTGAAAGATGTGAAGCCTTAGCAATGATCCTCTACCTTTGTGGTAACTTCACTGCCCTAATCTTTTTAAATCATCCCTGAAAGGTTTCATTGGGCCACAAAGATAACATGGGAGTTAACACCTTTAAGTATTTCAATCTTTTCTGACTAGCATTTATAAGTAATCATGATCCAGGTTCCAATCCTCTACTTATCAGTTCTGTAACTATGTAGGTTTATGCTGAAGGTGTTATTTCAACTTGACTGTCTAGTAGTTGTGATGAACTTGCATTTTCCCCCAGAGTTCAACGAAACGTACCCCACTAAAAATAATTAAGCTTGTAGTACATTAAAGCAGTTTCGCGTGCTAATGTAAATGACGTGAAAATGTAATTGTGAGAAGAAAAAAAGTTTGAAAAAGCCAGTCTAGAGAAGAATCCGAAAAACTGCCGAATGTGCTGAGGTCTATCGCCACCATATACAGGGTGATAGAGCTCTGCTTCAAGTGCAAGTGGCGCTGCTCCACTAGCCGCGATCTGGCGTTGCTTCGCGTGCCGTGATCTGGTGCTTTGTACTGCTGCGATCTGGCGCTGCTCCACTCGCCGTTGTGCTTTACGTGCCTGATCTGGCGTTGCTTCGCGTGCCGTGATCTGGCGCTGCTCCACTCGCCGTGATCTGGTGCTGTTGTACGTGCCGTGATCTGGCGTTGCTTCGCGTGCCGTGATCTGGTGCTGCTACGCGTGCCGTGATCTGGCGTCAAGATGCGGCCGACGATGCCTCAGCTGCGCTGGATGATGTTCGGCGGCTGTTTGAGCTCGCTGGGCTGGCTGATGCTGCTGTGGCTCTACCTCGGTCTGGACAGTCTGCCGACGCCGGGCACGGGCTCCCTTCCACCTCGCCAGCTGACGGTAGAGCAGTGGGCGACGGGGCGGCCGGAAGAACAGCTGCAACCGCTAGTGGGTGAGCTTCCTCTGCTCTGTCGCTATTGATTACCTGGCTGCTAAGATGGCATTGATCTATTCCTCGACTTTGCCTGTGCTCTTGTGCTTTCTCGTATCTTCTGTTCTGTCATCAACAATGTGATCGATAAAGCGATCGATAGCGTGATCGATCTTTAAAACTTCAAATAAATGTATTAGACAGGGATTGAACTCGCAATGCAGCCAATTTTGCATTGGTGTGCTTGTGGCGTCCTACAACAGCGAAGATGGCACGAGTGGCCGGCCTGTAGCTCGCACGCCACGTGCCGCAGCCGCCGGTCTGCTGCCGGCCGTCGACACCGACGGGACAGACATGGCGCGGCTGGCGCTGGTGCGGTCCGAGGACGACAAGCGGCAGCGCGCCGACGGCTACCAGCGGCACGCGTTCAACACGCTGGTCAGCGAGCGGCTGGGCCTGCGCCGCCGACTGCCCGACACCAGACACGAGCTGTGAGTACCCCCCCCCCCACACGTCTGTAGACGGTCACGCCGTGCCGACCGGTGTCTGCTGTTGTGTCGGTGGTGCTGCGGTGTTCCGACTGCCACCCGACACGGTGTGGGTCCTCCCCTCCCCGTCTGGAGACGGTCGCCGTGCCGACTGGTGTCGGTGGTGCTGCGTGTTGACTGCCCGAACCGACACGAGCTGTATACCCACACACGTCTGGAGACGGTCACCCGTGCCGACCGGTGTTGCTGTTTGTCGGTGGTGCTGCGGTGTTGACTGCCCGACACACCAGCTTTACAACACCACACAACGTCTGGGCGTCGCCGTGCCGACCGGTGTCTGCTGTTGTGTCGGTGGTGCTGCGGTGTTCCGACTGCCCGACACCAGACACGAGCTGTGGGTACCCCCCCACACACACGTCTGGAGACGGTCACGCCGTGCCGACCGGTGTCTGCTGTTGTGTCGGTGGTGCTGCGGTGTTTCATCACGGCGAGTGTGTGTCAAGCGATGATAACTCACTGGTCAGGTACTTCGCTGTGGCCCTGCCGCGCCAGCTGTCGTGTCTGTCCGGCGGTGCGGTGCTGCGGTGTGGTGGCGACAGTGACGATGATAACTCACTGGTCAGGTACGTCGCTGTGGCCCTGCCGCGCCAGCTGTCGTGTCTGTCCGGCGGTGCGGTGCTGCGGTGTGGTGGCGACAGTGACGATGTGATGACACCGGTATGGTGATGGTGATGGCACTGCTGGTGACGATGTGATGACACCGGTATGGTGATGGTGATGGCACTGCTGGTGACGATGTGATGACACCGGTATGGTGATGGTGATGGCACTGCTGGTGACGATGTGATGACACCGGTATGGTGATGGTGATGGCACTGCTGGTGACGATGTGGTGACACCGGTATGGTGATGGTGATGGCACTGCTGGTGACGATGTGATGACACCGGTATGGTGATGGTGATGGCACTGCTGGTGACGATGTGATGACACCGGTATGGTGATGGTGATGGCACTGCTGGTGACGATGTGATGACACCGGTATGGTGATGGTGATGGCACTGCTGGTGACGATGTGATGACACCGGTATGGTGATGGTGATGGCACTGCTGGTGACGATGTGGTGACACCGGTATGGTGATGGTGATGGCACTGCTGGTGACGATGTGATGACACTGGTATGGTGATGGTGATGGCACTGCTGGTGACGATGTGATGACACCGGTATGGTGATGGTGATGGCACTGCTGGTGACGATGTGATGACACCGGTATGGTGATGGTGATGGCACTGCTGGTGACGATGTGATGACACCGGTATGGTGATGGTGATGGCACTGCTGGTGACGATGTGATGGCACTGATATGGTGATGGTGATGGCGCTGCTGGTGACGGTATGATGGTGATCCGGGTGACGATGTGATGACACTGGTATGGTAATGGTGATGGTACTGCTGGTGACGATGTGATGGTACTGATATGGTGATGGTGATGGCACTGCTGGTGACGATGTGATGACACTGGTATGGTGATGGTGATGGCACTGCTGGTGACGATGTGATGACACTGGTATGGTGATGGTGATGGCACTGCTGGTGACGATGTGATGGCACTGATATGGTGATGGTTATGGCGCTGCTGGTGACGGTGTGATGGTGATCCTGGTGACGATGTGGTGACACTGGTATGGTGATGGTGATGGCACTGCTGGTGACGATGTGATGGCACTGATATGGTGATGGTGATTGCGCTGCTGGTGACGGTATGTTGATGATCCTGGTGACGATGTGATGACACTGCTGGTGACGGTGTGATCGCACTACTGGTGACGATGTGATGGCATTGATATGGTGATGGTGATGGCGCTGCTGGTGACGATGTGATGACGTTGCTGGTGACGGTGTGATGGCGCTGCTGGTGACGGTGTGATGACGTTGCTGGTGACGGTGTGATGGCGCTGCTGATGACGTTGCTGGTGACGGTGTGATGGCGCTGCTGATGACGTTGCTGGTGACGGTGTGATGGCGCTGCTGGTAACGGTGTGATGACGTTGCTGGTGACGATGTGATGGCACTGCTGGGACAATGTGATGCAGCTGGTGACGATGTCACTACTCAAGTGCTGGAAACAGATGTGAGGAAGTCAAGGCGACCACTCTTCACCATTATTGGTGGGTTGTGACCTTATGGTGGTGATCAGACGTGTTTCTGCGTTTGGGATTTACAAAAGCCCATCTGAGACCTGTTCCTCCAATGGCCCTTTCCTAGCTTATGCCTCTACGAAATGCGTACGCTAGGGACAGCCTCTTGATTGGTGTGATCCAATTTGGTACAAATCTACCATTTGCAAACATATGCACACCAAGCATATGGCGAGAAGACCCCGGGATCCTCCTATGTTTATATAGACCCGTGGACACTGACCTGTGAGAAGACTCCGGGAGCCGCCTGTGCTTGTAAAGAATCGTGAACACTGACCTGTGAGAAGACCCCGGGATCCTCCTATGTTTATATAGACCCGTGGACACTGACCTGTGAGAAGACTCCGGGAGCCGCCTGTGCTTGTAAAGAATCGTGAACACTGACCTGTGATCCTGCGACTAGGGTCTGTGACTTTGTGATTGCATCCGTAGACATATTGTATGTATTTGTGATTTAGATCTATGACCAGTGCGTGCCATGGGCCTAGTGTAATGTGAACACGAGACACTACGCGATCGCCAGATGTTGCCGGACGTTGCGTCTGTCTGCAGATGTGACCGGGCGTGTCGGCCGACAGATGCCGTAACCAGACGTACCCGGACGAACTGCCCGACGTCTCGGTGGTGATCTGCTTCTATAACGAGCACCTAGTGACGCTGCTGCGCTCGGTACACTCGGTTCTGGACCGCTCACCTCCGCGGCTCATCAGAGAGATCATCCTTGTCGACGACTTCAGCACTGATGACGTCACCGACGCTGTGCGCCGCCATGTTGAGCAACACCAGCTGCACAAGGTGGGCGACGGGTTAGACAGGTGCATGTTGTGGTCCTTGGTAAGCAATAGCTGGCCTTTTTACTTGACAAATTATGTGTTTTGGCACTAAGTGCCTATGCAGATGAGGGTCCGCGACAAGTTCGAACACCTCAGCCACCGTCAGCAAGAGTCGGTGATAGCTGGTCCTTAGGTATCGCATTGGCGTAGGTGTCACTGACTGAAGTGCTCTGGCTCTCGGAGTGACAGGCAATGGGTATATATAATATGGTGGCCAATGGTGGCTACCCGTGACGTGATCAGCGATTGGTTCGTAACTAATGACCTGGTACTCACAATGGCATACGGCCCGTGGACGCTGTTCCATAGCCTATTATGACGGGTGGAGCTTTACAGGTGGCCAGACACTTATTTTGAATAACCCGAAATAACGTCCGAAACTGCTGGTGTGCATTGCTACCACAGAAAAGTTCAGCAACTTCCTCGCGATGGTATTTGCTAGTTGAGTAGCTGGTGGTGCGTGAATCCGAACGGGGGAGCCCAGTGTCGTTTTTGTCTCCATTTTTGGTCATCCCCTCTCTCGACTCTTGCAAATGGCGATCATATGCTGTTCGGAGAAACATCCGTAATCTGGTCCCTAAATTTGCCAGAATGTCAACATTGCTGCATGTGTCCTGAGACTAAAGCTAGGCTACAAAGGCTGACTTTTGTGGAGGGTTCTTCATCATTGTGGAATGCTATATCTTCGTCGTACCATTTATTGAGTTAACGTCGTACTCAGTATTACGTGATGGCCATGCTATCCCTGACCTCTGCGTGATTGTCTTACTCCAAGGCCTCTGAACACGCTGCCCCCCCCCCCCTCCGCGAACATCAGGCGTTGGCATTGTCTGTAATGGCAGCTTCCTTTCGTGGCCACTGATGATGCTCTGGTGTGGTCCAGCGTCCGTGTAATGTCTGAACCGTGTCACGTCTGTGTCGTCTGCGTCACGTCCGTGTTGTCTGCGTCACGTCTGTGTCGTCTGCGTCACGTCTGTGTCGTCTGCGTCACGTCCGTGTTGTCTGCGTCACGTCTGTGTCGTCTGCGTCACGTCTGTGTCGTCTGCGTCACGTCCGTGTTGTCTGCGTCACGTCTGTGTCGTCTGCGTCACGTCTGTGTCGTCTACGTCACGTCTGCGTCACGTCTGTGTCGTCTGCGTCACGTCTGTGCTGTCTGCTTTATGTCTATGTCATCTGCGTCACGTCTGTGCCGTCTACGTCACGTTTGTGTCGTCTGGGTCACGTCTATTTCGTCTGCGTCACGTCTGTGTTGTCTGCTGTATGTCTATGTCATCTGCGTCACATCTATGTCGTCTGCGTCACGTCTGTTCCGTCTGCGTCACATCTGTGTCGTCTGTGTCTTGCCTGCGACCTCTGTGTGACATCTATGGCCCATGCGTCACGTATTCACTGTGCACCGGCAGGTGCGCGTGCTGCGTTCGGAGGAGAGACTAGGCCTGATCCGAGCCCGTATCTGGGGCGCATCCGAGGCCCAGGGCCAGGTGAGTGCTGCCTCTGGTGGAGGCAGCGCCGACTCTGACGTGGAAGCGTCACACAGGGTGCATACTGACGCCTGGTCCAGTCTCCACTGCTGGCTACCACATGTGTACATTAGTGTACGCGGGCAGCTATTGGTTCAGGGGTGGGGGTGTTCGAGTAGTAACATTATAGCCTTTATTTTGCTGAAGCGAATGCCGAGCTCCTCTCCTCTGGAGATGGTGCGTACGGAGACGTTAGAGACGCAAGGTCGAAAGGGCCAGTCGGGAATTTGAACGGTAGTGAAAACAGGTACACAGAAATTCGTGTTCGTCCAGTGCAGCTTTTCTATTTCAAGATTTCGGAAATAGCAATCATCGAATCAATTATGACAGAGTTTGGATTTGCCTCGGTGTGCGGTCTGATATTGTTTTCTGAGTGGCCACAGGGTCCTTTTCAAGGTACTCACCTGTGTGCGTTCTTTGAATCGCTATGGCACTGTCAGGAGCAGTGTGTCCCTTTGCGTTATGCTAGTCGGAGTTGGTGTTTTTGTTTTAGAAAGTATGTTCCTGAACTCACCCCTTGTCCTATGTCCTCGGACTTCGCTCGTATCACCGTTTGCCTAGCGCCACACGTGCTGCTGGCCTCACCACGTGGGCTGTCCGTCAGACTCTGGTGTTCCTCGACTCGCACGTGGAGGTGAACAGGGGGTGGCTGCCGCCGCTGGTGGCTCCGATCGCCGCCGACCGTCGCACCGTCGCCGTGCCCATCATGGACATCATCAGCGCCGACACGTTCGCCTACTCGGCGTCGCCACTGGTCAGCGGCGGCTTCAACTGGGGCATGCACTTCCAGTGGGAGCCGGTGCCGGCCGAGCGTCTGCGCCGGCCCGAGGACAACGTCACGCCCATGGAGTGAGTGCGGTCGCTGCCGAGAACTCGCACCGACTGTGGTAGGCGGCGCGAGCCGAACTACTGGACGTGGGACGTGGTATGACATGTCTACCGACTTCTCCACGAATTTCCTTCTTTGTAGCTAGGGGGCAAGTAGTCCAGAGGTAAGGTGCCCATCTCCTAGCAGAAAGGTTGTTGGTTCGAATGCCATCGGTCGCTACTCTTCGTCCGCGACCAGTCTGCGTGTGTGATTCGCGACGCTATATAACTCCCCACTAAAAAAGACGAAAAAACGGTTGATACATCGTAAAGCCCATCACCATCTATGCAACTACAGACTGCTCTGTTGGGCTTGTGGTCCTCTGGCATCCTTGTGGTCCTTCGCCCTGGGGTTATACCATCGTCAGCCCGGCCCATTGCCGCTTACGGCCGTCTTCTACTGTGCCCCACCGTCCACTTCTGGTAACGCGCGGGGGCCGAACCCCCCAAAGGTTTTCCCCCAGGCCCCCCCCCCTCTCTCCTCTCTCTCCCCCCCCCCCCCCCCCCCCCCCCCCCCCCCCCCCCCCCCCCCCCCCCCCCCCCCTCCCCCCACCGCCGCGGTGGGCTGCCACCACCCCCCCAACACCAGCGGCCGTTTTTTTTTCCACCACCCCCCCCCCCTCCCCCCTCTCCCCCCCCCCCCCCCCCCCCCACCAAAACTCCGGCCGGCGTGGTGTGCCGACAGCTCTCCGACAATGGCTGGCGGTCTGTTCGCCATGGACCGCCACTATTTCCATGAACTGGGCGAGTACGACAAAGGAATGGACATCTGGGGCGGAGAGAACCTCGAGATGTCGTTCAGGGTGCGTACGACAGTTAAACAGCACATCCCGAGCCGAGTATGACTCGGCTCAAGGAGCGTACTGATTTTTATTTCGGATATGCTCGACGTGAAAGTGTTACTGCATTCGTCGAACAGTGCAGCTGTGAACTACGACCATTTCGCGATTTGTTAGTCTATTCCCGTGTGTAAACAACAACACATTAATCCAAGTGACCCGACCCCGCCCAGCCCGCCGCCACCGTCACGCTTTTGAAACCTTGGTATCCTTCTCTGTTGCAGTGTTTCAAGATATGGCGAGTAAGAGTTTATTGAGAATCATTCCAATCAGGTGGATTAGTATTTGATTCTGTTCACAGTGTGTCGTCCTGGGGAGGGACTAGCGAATGGTATGAAAACGTTCGAACAAAATCATAGGTAGGCTAAAGCATACTGACACAGCAAGACACAGTAAGACGGCCGACGGCAGGCCATTCCATGAGGCGGTGTGCCGTGCAGAGCCTGCACGGTACGACAGGGTGCGGCGTGACAGGGACAGTCGGCGACACAGTAAGACGGCCGACGGCAGGCCATTCCATGAGGCAGTGTACCGTGCAGAGCCTGCACGGTACGACAGGGTGCGGCGTGACAGGGACAGTCGGCGACACAGTAAGACGGCCGACGGCAGGCCATTCCATGAGGCGGTGTACCGTGCAGAGCCTGCACGGTACGACAGGGTGCGGCGTGACAGGGACAGTCGGCGACACAGTAAGACGGCCGACGGCAGGCCATTCCATGAGGCGGTGTGCCGTGCAGAGCCTGCACGGTACGACAGAGGGGAAGTCGGAAAGGAGGCAGCTCGAGAGCTCCAGCCGAGGTCGGTTGGGTGGAGCACGCATGCTGCGACATCCCAGGGTAGCGGATAACTAGTCCCTGGTTGTCACGGGAGCACGCAGGTCATCAAGGGCCCTGCAGGTGCCGAGGAGTGTGTGGCAGATGCATTCTTTTACTGAGGAAGAAACATATTTGTTAGTTTTGATTTTATCAGCCTGCATTCCAGTATATCCTTCAAAATACTCACCATCTCTCTTCTTCTTGACATGTGCGGTGCCTTTGGCGCCAGGTGTGGATGTGCGGCGGCGTGCTCTCTGTGACTTGTGTTAGACCTTTAACGCCAGGTGTGGATGTGTGGCGGCGTGCTCTCTGTGACTTGTGCGGTGCCTTTGACGTCAGGTGTGGATGTGCGGCGGCTGGCTCTCTGTGACTTGTGCGGTGCCTTTGACGTCAGGTGTAGATGTGCGGCGGCGTGGCTCTCTGTGACTTGTGCGGTGCCTTTGACGTCAGGTGTAGATGTTTGTCAGCTGGCTCTCTGTGACTTGTGCGGTGCCTTTGACGCCAGGTGTGGATGTTTGTCAGCTGGCTCTCTGTGACTTGTGCGGTGCCTTTGACGTCAGGTGTAGATGTGCGGCGGCGTGCTCTCTGTGACTTGTGCGGCGCCTTTGACGCCAAGGTGTGGATGTGCGGCAGCTGGCTCTCTGTGACCTGTGCGGTGCCTTTGACGACAGGTGTGGATGTGCGGCGGCGTGCTCTCTGTGACTTGTGCGGTGCCTTTGACGCCAGGTGTGGATGTGCGGCGGCGTGCTCTCTGTGACTTGTGCGGTGCCTTTGACGTCAGGTGTAGATGTGCGGCAGCTGGCTCTCTGTGACTTGTGCGGTGCCTTTGACGCCAGGTGTGGATGTGCGGCAGCTGGCTCTCTGTGACTTGTGCGGTGCCTTTGACGTCAGGTGTAGATGTGCGGCAGCTGGCTCTCTGTGACTTGTGCGGTGCCTTTGACGTCAGGTGTAGATGTGCGGCAGCTGGCTCTCTGTGACTTGTGCGGTGCCTTTGACGCCAGGTGTGGATGTGCGGCGTTTGACTTGTGCGGTGCCTTTGACGGGTGGGAGCTGGCTCTCTGTGACTGTTTTGACTTGTGCGGTGCCTTTGACGCCAGGTGTGGATGTGGGGGGTTGTTTTTGACTTGTGCGGTGCTTTGAGCCAGGTGTGGTGCGGCTGGCTCTCTGTGACTTGTGCGGTGCCTTTAATGCCAGGTGTGGATGTGCGGCGGCCGGCTACAGATAGTACCCTGCTCCCGGATCGGCCACGTGTTCCGGAAGCGTCGACCGTACGGAACACCGGACGGAATGCGCTCTTCGCTGGAAAACTCATTGCGGGTGGTGCACGTGTGGCTCGATGAATACAAGGTACTAAACTGGCACTAGCGGAATTTCCAGGGCATGTGGCAGCCACAAACAAGGGATTCTGCCTGATTTGTATGCACGCAATGGCCCATAATATCAAAAGGACGATTACATGATGGATTATACTTCATGTTACGTTCGTAACCCATGTGATGCGTTGTTGATGGTTTTCAAATGAAACAAGGGAGCCCGGACTGCTATCTAGTCGTATTAGAAAGCCATCAAGTAAAGTCGCATCATTGTTTCTATCGTGTGGATTTTGTATTGCAGCAGTGACATTATGAAGCTAACTATGCGGTTGCCACGGATTTCGCAAATGGCGGACATCCTCCACTGTTTCCCACCGTGTTGCTGGGCACTTGTCCGCGGACTCTGAGGGCGCCATTGACTGGCCCTGCTCGTTACAGGAGTTTCCCACTGTGTTGCTGGGCACTTGTCCGCGGACTCTGAGAGCGCCATTGACTGGCCCTGCTCGTTACAGGAGTTTCCCACCGTGTTGATGGGCACTTGTCCGCGGACTCTGAGAGCGCCACTGACTGGCCCTGCTCGTTACAGGAGTTCTTCTTCGAGACGCGCCGCGACGCGATGAACATGACTTATGGCGATGTGTCGGAGCGGCTGGCGCTGAGGAAGCGGCTCAACTGTAAATCATTCAAATGGTACGCGCTCGCTCACGACAGTCAATCTCAGCTCGGATCAGCTCAAGCAGCTCAGCTCAGAGCTCGGCCTGGACCCTGGACGGCTGAGCTCAAAACTGGCTCAGGCTTCTCATATTAGAGCATGTCCTCGTTTGATTGGAAACCTTCCAGTCTCTTATTCCAATGACAGCATCTGTTGTTATTCCGAACAGTATGCATTTAGGATTTAACAAAGCTCTTGGGCTGCAAAGACTGGATGTTGTAATTTAATGTTAAGATTGTTGATGGAAGTGCAATGATCATTTAACACGAAATGCAACCTATTTTTTTAGCTGAGAGACCCACACGAATCACACCCGACAACACAAAAAAAAACAAGATGAATGATGTACCACGTTATACTAGCTGGTTCCAGAGCTACTGTACGCAAGCCGTTTGGTAATAATCGGCCCACACCAACCATCTCCATACATGTTAACTGAGCTTTGCCCATATGGGGTTGGGAGGGCTTCACGATTTCTCAAGATGACATCACCATTTCATCTACAGGCTGCGTGACGCCTATACGCATGCCTCGACTGTCGTGGTGCTAAGTCGAGCCGACGCGTTCTTCATCGTACATATGCACTGGAGGTGCATGTCCTATCCATCATATAGTTACCACCGACCGATATGTGTCCGTGTCCCTTACATGTGTACTGATATGATACCGGTAGTTGTCCCCCTCCCTCACATCCTGCACATGGCACATCTATGGTGGATGGCCTGGTGGCTCACCCCCCCCCCCCCCCTTCGCCAGGTACCTCGACACAGTGTACCCGAGCCTGCACGTGCCCAAGCAGAAGCCCAAGGACGGCATCCTGCTGCCGGACACCCGACGCCGGCCGGTCCAGCCGTGGTACAGCCGGCAGCGCCACTACACCGCCGCCTTCCGACTGCGCGCGCGCGGCTCGCTGCAGTGTGTGCACGCGGCCAAGGGTTACAAAACGCGCGGTAGCCGGCTGCTGCTGCGGCCGTGCTCCGACGCCGACGACCAGGTGTTCCACGAGACCAGTCGCGGCGAGTTGGTGCTGCACCGGCTCTTCTGTCTGGACGCCAGCGGCAAGGCGCCGCAGCTGCAGAAGTGCCACGAGATGGCCGGCGACCAGCAGTGGAGTCACGACGCTCAGGTGGGTCGGCAGTGCATCGTGTGGAACGCCAGGTGACCAGCGGTGGAGTCACGACGCTCGGGTGGGTTGGCGGCGCACCGTGTGGAACCACGACGCTCAGGTGGGTCGGCGGTGCACGGTGTGGAGCCACGACGCTCAGGTGGGTCGGCGGCGCACTGTGTGGAGCCACGACGCTCAGGTGGGTCGGCGGCGCACCGTGTGGAACCACGACGCTCAGGTGGGTCGGCGGTGCATCGTGTGGAACGCCAGGTGACCAGCGGTGGAGTCACGACGCTCAGGTGGGTCGGCGGCGCACCGTGTGGAGTCACGACTCTCAGGTGGGTCGGCGGTGCACGGTGTGGAGTCACGGCGCTCAGGTGGGTCGGCGGCACACCGTGTGGAGTCCGACGCTCAGTGGGTCGGCGGCGCACGTGTGGAGTCACGACGCTCAGGTGGGTGGCGGCGCACCGTGTGGAGTCACGACGCTCAGGTGGGTCGGCGGTGTACGGTGTGGAGCCACGACTCTCAGGTGGGTCGGCGGTGCACCGTGTGGAACGCCAGGTAACCAGTGGTGGAGTCACGACGCTCAGGTGGGCCGGCGGTGTACGGTGTGGAGCCACGACTCTCAGGTGGGTCGGCGGTGCACCGTGTGGAACGCCAGGTAACCAGTGGTGGAGTCACGACGCTCAGGTGGGCCGGCGGTGTACGGTGTGGAGCCACGACTCTCAGGTGGGTCGGCGGTGCACCGTGTGGAACGCCAGGTAACCAGTGGTGGAGTCACGACGCTCAGGTGGGCCGGCGGTGTACGGTGTGGAGCCACGACTCTCAGGTGGGTCGGCGGTGCACCGTGTGGAACGCCAGGTGACCAGCGGTGGAGTCACGACGCTCGGGTAGGGCGGCGGTGCACGGTGTGGAGCCACGACGCTCAGGTGGATCGGCGGTGCACCGTGTGGAGTCACGACGCTCGGGTAGGGCGGCGGTGCACGGTGTGGAGCCACGACGCTCAGGTGGATCGGCGGTGCACCGTGTGGAGTCACGACGCTCAGGTGGGTCGGCGGTGCACGGTGCGGAGCGTCAGGCGATCAGCCGGCCGCATTTTCTTTCTCTTTCTCGGATCCTGTTCAGTAGATCCTTTTCTGGTCATGGAACAGGCATCTAGGCCACGCCTGGAAGGTACACCATGCAACACACGGAACCTTCATGCGACTTCATCTCTGATAACTTAACCCCCCACCCGTTTTAGAGCTCCGGATTCTCCACCTAGGAAAATGGACGTACCTGTTGGACTACCTTTGTTCAAGGCTAACGGCTTTGTCGTTTGAGTAATGTATGGTCCCATGTTTCACTCGCAAGCGTACCCTTACATCCCTCCTGAAATAGCACGGCATGCGTGCATTACATGCACTTAAATATCGCTTTGCGTGTACATCCGTGGGCCTTCAGCCTATGCAAATCTCTAACCCCTCCCCGTCGCATGACAGCGCCTGATCTAGGCTGTCCTCCCCTCCCACCGGGTGTTAATGCCAATAGACAGATCTGCCCCGTGGTTTCGAATGGAGTTGAACAGCCGAGTCTATCATGCGTTCCTTGTGGTGGACTAGTTTATGATTTCCTGCCAAGTCTCTGATGACATTCACTTCTAGCGGTATGGTACGGCCACATCACTCAGCTGGAGTCAAAACCCGGAACTATTTACTGCTATGCAAGCACAGGATAGGCTATCCAAATTTCACAAGTTTATGTTTATTTGTTTGGCACCAAGGCTAATCAAAAGCTGACCATTACGATTTTAGCCACACTAAGTGAGCAATTAGCATTGAACATTCCTGCATTGGAAACTGGTTTTATCTAGTTAAAGCCAACGTATACTGACGAGAACTGCCCAATATGTTAAAGTATTATTTGCAAACTATCATCCTTTGGATTCTTTTAGGACTTCAAACTGCAACAAAATGTACAATTCAAAGTGTTCCTTCAAAATAGGATATTCAGAATAGGTGTAAACCATGTCGCTCTGCCCACAAGTCTGCTGGTCGTCGAGCCCTGGAATTCGTGTCAGTGCCGTTTAAGCAGGTGCCGTTTCTAATGTCAGTATGGATGCTACTTTAATACGCACCCATGGTATTACTCCTAATCGTGCCTGGGCATATGTCACGTTAGTATTTGTAGTGTATATCTGGGCCAAGCGATGTGCTTAAATGTCTTCATATGGCAGTGTGGTCGCAAATCGTGTGGCCTTGTTTGATGACTACGCTCTTCAGAGTCCCATGGCCACCGACCCCTGTGCACTGACTGTGGATTTTTGTGTTCCGACTCTGGACTCCTGTGTTCGGACTGTGTAGATGCCTGTGTTCCACAGACGAGCACCGTCGTTTACAACACGGCGGCCGGCATGTGTCTGGCGGCGTCGGCGCAGCGCGAGCTGTCGCCCATAGTGATGGAGATGTGCCGTGACGACGAGCTGGTCGTCTGGGACCTGGTGCCGGCCGCCGTACAGCGGAACCCGGTCTGACGGTGCACCGCCGCTCCCCGGGGTCCCTCGTCTGGGACCTGGTGCCGGCCGCCGTACAGCGGAACCCGGTCTGACGGTGCACCGCCGCTCCCCGGGGTCCCTCGTCTGGGACCTGGTGCCGGCCGCCGTACAGCGGAACCCGGTCTGACGGTGCACCGCCGCTCCCCGGGGTCCCTCGTCTGGGACCTGGTGTCAGCCGCCGTACAGCGGAACCCGGTCTGACGGTGCACCGCCGCTCCCCGGGGTCCCTCGTCTGGGACCTGGTGCCGGCCGCCGTACAGCGGAACCCGGTCTGACGGTGCACCGCCGCTCCCCGGGGTCCCTCGTCTGGGACCTGGTGTCAGCCGCCGTACAGCGGAACCCGGTCTGACGGTGCACCGCCGCTCCCCGGGGTCCCTCGTCTGGGACCTGGTGCCGGCCGCCGTACAGCGGAACCCGGTCTGACGGTGCACCGCCGCTCCCCGGGGTCCCTCGTCTGGGACCTGGTGTCAGCCGCCGTACAGCGGAACCCGGTCTGACGGTGCACCGCCGCTCCCCGGGGTCCCTCGTTTGGGACCTGGTGTCAGCCGCCGTACAGCGGAACCCGGTCTGACGGTGCACCGCCGCTCCCCGGGGTCCCTCGTCTGGGACCTGGTGTCAGCCGCCGTACAGCGGAACCCGGTCTGACGGTGCACCGCCGCTCCCCGGGGTCCCTCGTCTGGGACCTGGTGTCAGCCGCCGTACAGCGGAACCCGGTCTGACGGTGCACCGCCGCTCCCCGGGGTCCCTCGTCTGGGACCTGGTGTCGGCCGCCGTACAGCGGAACCCGGTCTGACGGTGCACCGCCGCTCCCCGGGGTCCCTCGTCTGGGACCTGGTGCCGGCCGCCGTACAGCGGAACCCGGTCTGACGGTGCACCGCCGCTCCCCGGGGTCCCTCGTCTGGGACCTGGTGCCGGCCGCCGTACAGCGGAACCCGGTCTGACGGTGCACCGCCGCTCCCCGGGGTCCCTCGTCTGGGACCTGGTGTCAGCCGCCGTACAGCGGAACCCGGTCTGACGGTGCACCGCCGCTCCCCGGGGTCCCTCGTCTGGGACCTGGTGTCAGCCGCCGTACAGCGGAACCCGGTCTGACGGTGCACCGCCGCTCCCCGGGGTCCCTCGTCTGGGACCTGGTGTCAGCCGCCGTACAGCGGAACCCGGTCTGACGGTGCACCGCCGCTCCCCGGGGTCCCTCGTCTGGGACCTGGTGTCGGCCGCCGTACAGCGGAACCCGGTCTGACGGTGCACCGCCGCTCCCCGGGGTCCCTCGTCTGGGACCTGGTGTCAGCCGCCGTGCAGCGGAACACGGTCTGACGGTGCACCGCCGCTCCCCGGGGGCCGTTCGTCCGTCCCCGACGTCCCTGACCGGCGTCGGTGTGTTCCGCAATCGGTGGTCGTGCTGTCCCTGGCAACGGCCACTCGCCTCTGCGTTGCTGGCCGCTGACCGGGCCTGCTGTCCCTGGGCGGCGTCTGTGTGTTCCCGAGTGGAGGTCGCACCGTCGCTGACAGGCCGCATCCAGCAGACCGTCTGGCTGTGACACATGGAGAATCTGGCAGCCGCACGCTGCTTCAGCAGTGGCTGGCCTAACCGAGCATTCCTAACACATCTTTTATAACCATTTTGCACTGTTCACCCGTCGGCTGGGCATGTGAGCGGCGTTTGTCCGGCCCGGTCGAGCGCACGGCTCGCTCCAGCCCTGTGGCGGGCCGGGCTGCTTCGCCTGTACAGCAGCGTACTCCACGTCGGCCGGACAATGTGACCTGGTGTCAACCGCGGCAGTCATGGTGTCTGAGACGCCTGAGGACCGTGGCAGCTGGGTTGTGATCTCACACCTACACTCGTCGGCCGGTCACGTGCGGACCTCTTCACTTTGAACATGTTGGCACTGGCGATTATTTTGAGTGCTGGCATGCTGGCAACACTTCTATTCCGTTTACATGTATCGTGTTCACGATTGTAAGGCGTGTTTTGCGCTCGTGTATAGTGGTATTCTAAACATTCCCATGGAGTACGTTTCTGGCAGTTCTCCATCGCATTCGTGTCGTCGTTGTGTTTATTTTGGGTCTGCTCGGTGTTCGTTACCTGGTTTTGGCAGCACCAGATCGTTGACATTAACATCGTGATTCACTGTGCTTCGTTACTCCTTGTCTGCTTCTAGATGCTTTCCACAAATTGAAGCAACATAACGCCCTTATATTGTGACGATCTTTTTTTCTCATAAGGTAACGGTTGCGTTCGCGAGTAGCGGTGTATGGTATCATGGGTGCATTTTGTTTTCAGAATCTAGAAGAAATAATCCGATCCACGGCATTTATTATTTTTTCTCTTTCATACGAATGTAAGTTGACCAATGTAAAAATGAGGCATGCCCTTGCCACGAAGTATTGCTGAGAACACATATATGTTTTATACATATTTGAGGGCACATGCACCTACCAGCCTCATAGAAATGCACCCATGTGGCTTGGATAAGTCTCCCGTCTTCCACCAGATGATTGTGTCTTTCCGTGTCGTAGGTTTTGTGTAAATGTATCCGTGCCATTGTAGGCCAAGCTGTGAAGCATCTGTGCATGTTTTCGTTACCGACGTTACCGCTTCGATCGACGGTGTATTGTGCCCAAATTTCTGCAGGGTTTTGGCCACGCTCGCGAGCATAGGCTCGCATTGGAATGGTGTCGACAGATACTGTTTGGACGTTTTGTGTGTTGGGTATGGATCAGAGAGTACTCGGCTGTGCGGGATATTTGCCTCTGTATGCGACCGAGGGCCGCATGCCGGCAACCTTTTCGTGATGAAATCAAAGTCGATGGGATCTAAGCTATGACGTTTGGAGTCTTGTTGTGCATTCGCTGGCAGGAAGGATTTTCCCAATGACTACTTTTCATGAACACATCATTCCAGGAAATCTCAGCATCTTGCAACATACCTTCCTGTCAAATTCTGTGATCAGAGCCGCGTTGTTTCCCGAGTGGACTAACGTGTGCACTGCATGTGTGGTGTTCGTCTTGTTGCGCGTATTCTTGATCTTGTAGCCCTTGGTAAATGGTTGCAAGATGGATAGGAAGAACTTAGGCTGTATACAGATATGAATCCATCAGTTTGACCCAATTTGTGTTCGGCGAAAATCGGCATGAATATTGGGTATGCCTGGGCACTATTCCACTTATGTTTTTTTTTGTGTATCCTAGACGGGCAAAGTAGGAATATTATCAGCAGGTGGTTGATCAGTTCGGCGCCGCGCTCTATTCACTGCTGCACATTCGTCGCAGGCGTCACCGCTCGACTGTTTGGAGGAGGGGCGGGGGTTGTCTGCGGGTCCGCATTAATAATGGTGTCCGAACTGGTATGCGTCACCTGCTGGTCCACTGGGTTTCCCGGTGTCGATATTTTGCGGCCGCATGCATGGTGATGCATCCACTGTTGTTTCCGCCGCGATATCGCGGAAGCGTGACCACCGACACGGCCGTGCGTGAGTCAGCGCGCTGCACAGCGGGATACATTTGTATTGTGGATGGCCAACGTGCTACTATACCGATGCTATGTCGTGTGCTTCGGTGAGAGACAATACAAGTAATCAGAGGTGTGGTGTTGATTGTTTGGTGGTGAGTGACCGCTTACGGGAGCGTTTTGCCGTCGTCACGTATCTGCGGAGCGGCCGCCAGCAGTTTGGCCGCTACTGGCGCCTCCGGATCACTGTGCGCCACCACGATTGGTCGTTCCACTGCCAGTTGTGGCGGCACAGTGTGATACCGGCGCGGGTCTGTCCGAGCCGGCAACTCACCGATCTCCGACACCCGGTCGGCGCAGTGATGCGCGGACTGGCCGAAGTCAGCGCGACGCCACAGGCGTTCGGCGCGGTGTACACCAGCGGCGGCGAACCCAGTCTGCCGCGGCGGCCGCTGCGCCCGTTCCTGCGTCACCGGCGAGTGGATGCCGAGAGCGGCCTGCCGCTGGGTCCCGCCGCGCTGGCGCTGCGCTACGTGCTGCCCGTGTACGACCTCGAGCAGAACGTGCCTCCCGACACGTCGCCGCTGCAGCGAGCGCTGTCCGCGCGGCCCGAGCTGAGCGGCGCGCTCGGCTGCCTCGTCACCGGCTCGTCCGTCGAGCGGCTCGCCGTGCCGCCGTTCACGCAGCGCGCCGGCGGGGCGGCGGCCGACGCGCCATTCTACACCACGGCCGACATAGACGTCATGGTGGAGATGAGGCAGCTGCCGGTGGCGGTGCGCCGCGGCGCCGGCCACCTCTACATGGACACGTCCAGTGCCGGCCACCGCGGCTACGCGCGTGTCGTACTGGACGCCAGGCCGGGCGCGTCCGACCACCTTCAGCACGTCCGGGAGCACTGCGAGGTGGTGGCCGAGGGCGACGCGGGCGTGCTGTACGTGTCCGAGAGCAGGCTAGACAGTGAAGTGATTGCCAAGTGGCGAGAGGTGGCGGCTGATATTCGCGTGCACCGTCAGGGGCCGGCCATCAATATGCAGCAGCCGGACGAGAACGGCCCTGGCCGCTGCCGGATGTTGCTCGATATGGACGTTGTTCCGGCACTGCCACTGACGGGTGCGCTGCCAGAGTTATCTGTCTGGCTGAGCCGCGTCTCCGCCGAGGGCGTGGTCTGGCCGCCGCCGGAGACACGCGAGGAGATCCGACGAGACGGCAGGTGCTTCTTGGTGAAGGTCGGCCACCCGAACAGCGAGAGGCGTGACCTCGAGTGGAGGATTTCGTTCTCCGACCCAGAGAAGCGTCTGGCGGCCTGCCTCACTCCCAACCAGAGGAAGGTCTATCTGCTCGTCAAACTGATGCAGAAGTGCTACCTGCAGGAGCCGAAGGTGCTGGTCACCTACCACCTGAAGACGATGATGTTCTGGGAGCTGGAGACATGCGGCGTCGCCGACTGGGTCGAGGAAAACCTCTTCCAGCACATGTTGAGTGTGCTCGACCGAATTATCGGCTGTCTCGAGCGCGGCTTCATTCCCAGCTACTTCATACCAGACAACAACCTCATCAGCCAGGTCAGCGCAGACTACGTCTCCAGCGTTCTGGCCACGCTGCGACAGGTCCGACGGCAGCCGCTACAGCACGTCTACGGCATCGACGAGCGGCTGCGGTTCGACTTCTCCAGCTGGGAGCCGCTGGCGCAGCTGCACCAGCCGCTGCGCGAGGCGGTGCTGGCCGGCGACGTGGACGGAGTTGCGGACGCAGTGGTGCTCAGCCTGATCCGCCAGGCGCAGAGTGACATCCGCCGAGGCGTGGCCGTGGCGTTCCGCTGCGTGGACCTGCTGCACGACGCGTGGGAGGCGCTGTCGCCAGAGCACGGTCCGCACCCCGTGCACGACGACTGGACCATGTTCGCCGCGGCCGCCGTCTTCTCCAGCATGGGGCTGGAGGAGAGCGCGTGGCTGATCGAGGTGGTGCAGATCGCGCTCGCCCAGCAGAGCCTGCCACCAGTGCAGCAGCTGTCGACCGGCGACGTGGAGGCGCTGACGACGCTGCTGCCGGGCTTGGCGCTGGGTGGAGCGGCGGGTGAGAAGGCGCAAGTGATGGGCGACGTCGTATCGTCCTGCAGCCTACAGTCGGCGTCGCCGGCCTTCTCGGTCTTGACGCTGCGGCTCGCTCAGCTGGAACTGATAAGAGACATGAAGAACAAGCACAATGAAAACATCACGTCCTGCCCGCCCATCCTGAGCGCTGCAAACATGGCCCAGCTCCAGATCGGCCTGATTGATTGGGCGCTCAAGCACCAGCTGATGCTGGGCGTTCCTCGACCATTTGCAGTGAAAGAGGCGACCCAGAAGGTGGTAGCTATGCTACAGAACATGACGTCCGTTTCCGGCGACTCACAAAGTGCAACTCGGGCCTTAGCCAGCATCAAAGGAAGCGTTGAACACATTATAAGTTCGACTAAAGACAGAGCTACGCCGATATCTGGTGCCGAGGGCGATGTCGCAGGCCAGATCACATCAGCGCTAGACGAAGTAGGTGTTGCGCTGCAGGTGGGACCGACTCACCCCAGCTGCCTCGCTTTCGTCACCGACCATAACACGATCGATGTCATCCCCATGACCATGATGTTGACATTCATCCACTCGCTCGGCCCTGGCCTTGGCGACGAGCTGATCGACCACCAGTGCACACCCTTCCTCAACATGATCGGCTTCTTCGTGAAGCACAAGCTATACGGCCACGCGTGCAGAATGACGGTGCGCATGACGTGCGCCAAAGCGATGGCGCCGGATGTCGTACTGGAACGGATCGTCTACGACCTGAACAGGGCACCGCTGTACCTGGAGACCTTGCCGCCGCCGGCGCGGGCGCTACTGGGGCTGACAACAGGTCGCGCCGCCGTCGGCGCCATTTACCACTTCGTCGACTTCGTACACCTGCTGCTCGACTCGGAGCTGATGGAGAGCTTTCTGGACGTGCCGCGCGACTTGGCCAGGCTGGAGCGGCTGGCGAGCCTGACCGAGGTGCCGCCGGACGTGCGGCTCACCCACCAGATGATGAGGCTATGCGCCCTGCACGTGCTGGGTCGGGACTGCACCGGCTGCTTCAGGGATCTCGACGCGGCCGCCGGTCAGAGTGTTGCACTGCAAGCCGGCCTCATCACGCACGGATGGCAGGTAGCCACTGCTGAGTGAGCTGACTTCATGCAGGCTATGCCGGTCGGGTCAGAGGACGAGAATGGCTCGCTCGTGCCAAGTCAAAGCAGGAATTGGTCACGTTTACTTCCCTGGACGATGGTTAGGTGGGATCCGGGACGGCACCGTAACGAGAAGATCCATGGGGCTACAGGGCTCGTGCTCATTATTGCAGGCATATATTCTATGACTGGCGAAGGCTGGCCTGATGTAATACCCATTTCGTCGCGCTGCGTGATGTTCCCTGAACAGAGGCGTATAAACCTCTCAAAGAGTGTGTGTGTATGGGTAGGGGGGAAAACTCACTTTGAAGTTGATTCTTATCATGCATCGACATAGCATTAATGTTAAACTCCATGAAAAACGTGGGTCATGGCCCCCTGCCTCCTGTTTCTACACATATGTTCCCGGGGGTGAGCCATCGGTGGAGTGTGCCGAGTGTGCCACTTGCCGGAAGTGGATTGAGGAAACCAGCATGCATCGACGCCGTGTCATCGATGGAGAGTGTGTGTGAGAAGGGGCAGATGGGACACACGTTTCAATTATATAGTAGTAGCGTTAAATTGTGTAGATCTGCTCCGCAAGGGTGACGGAGCTGCACAGGTCGGCATCTACTTCCCAATAACGGTGACCATGTGAGCAGACAAGACATTGTCTATGGCGTCTATGGGAGACTCCGTAACACGAAGTTTATGTTGTGTCGCATTCATGTAGTATCAAGACGTACTCGCATCAATAGAAGCGGCAAGCGTGATACGCCTCGCGTGTATTGTGAAGTTGATAATAAATGACTTCACAATTGTAGGCCCGTCTCACCATTACTCTTTTGGGGGAGGGGAAAGTTATTGAGGTGAAATGCGGTTGCCTGTGAAGAACCAATTAACTTGTTAATAGCACTTCTGCCTGGTAGAATAAACGTCACAGAAGGAAACGTGAATCAAATGCAGCTCGCGGAGAACCCATCCACGAGGTGCATTGAAAATCGAGCAAAAATATACTTCCCAAGTAATGTCATCTCATGACCTCAGGTCTTGATTTCGGGCAATGGTTGAGGAGGGGTAAAATACATGAAGGGAATAGATATACCCAAATGGATTGGTGGCACACATGGTCCCATATTAAAAGTGGAAAATTACTTGGGGGAGATAAAAAAAAAAATAAAGGGGGTACTCTTCCCCCCAGCTTAAAATAACGGGCCGTGATCTTTATTCAAGTCGACTCCATTGCACGAACGAATCCAAGAATATATATGAAGGCCTCTGAGCATTCGTCTGTAGGGGCGCCCATTTCCTTCGGGGAAGGGGTGGACACTTGGCCGAAAACCCATTGAGGCGCCTTTTCCCGGTCGGAGGGGCGCCATCTTTCCATGGGAAAGGAAAAATGGCTGGTTCCCCGCGTATCCCCCCCTGCCCCATTGCCACCTCACGCAGAACTTCGGTTGCGAAACAGGTAGCGAAATTTGGACTCATGATCGATCTTATTCCATGGTGGTTCATGCACGGCTTCCTAGATACTACGTGTATCCAGGACTCATTGCATGCAGGAGCCGATCAATTTCTGAGTCATCTTGGAGGGGAGGGGGAATTCTTGCTGGTGGTTGATGGTGGTGGCTATTGGCTTAACGACGCCTCGACTCCTGGGTCATTCGTACAGCGTCACCAATCCCTCACGCCGATTGATCGCGTGGGCGATGAGTAGCCATAGGTGGGGCTCGTTAACCCGCAAGCTTTTGGCTCCCGGGACATATAACCCCTAGGCGTTATATATAGGGGTCATCCGGTCAACAGAGGTCAATAGCTATTGACCCCTGTTGACCAGATGATAATTATCATCTGGTCAACAGTGCCGGTTGGACATGCACACAGATTTAGGGAACTAGCTACATTTTGAAGCCATTTGTTGATAGTCAACGCTATTGCAGGGCCCACGCAACATTTTTTCATGAAGGGCAGGGGCGAAGGGTTCGTGCACCCCACTGAATAGCCATTCAGCTGTTCCTGCATTGGATTGTTCTTTGTACTCTTTCTGCAAACATCAATATCTTGAAATGCGGTTGCGTCATCAGAATGATGTCAGTAAATGTGCTGCGAATGGCATTGGTGCCGGTTATTGGTGCTGTGCAAACCGCAAACTGCTGAGATTATTTGAAACGCAAGCAATGAACAGACCGAAATCCGACGCCATTTTCCATGTCGACTAAGTATGTTGAGGATTATTTTTTACTTTTAATTTCATCTCCACGTAAGCTATCGCGCATATAAGCTGCTGCTGATGACCCCAACCTGGGTTTATGAATGCACCTGTAAGACCTTGTGCGGATAACTGTGAATTAGCGGAAGGGCCATGGCGAGGGGCTGCATGCAGCGAGCGACTCAATCGAATTTGGAATTTGAATTCAAAGATAATTACAATTGAGAGATGCGTGAACCTTGTGGAATGCTGCTACTGCTGCTTGGTATGAATTATGATTTGATGGAGTATTTCTCCTTCCTCCATCATGGAAAGGAACATGTATGTTAAGCTAGCAACAGCCACAGCAGATCAGATGGCTCCAGGAGACAGCTCCAGCAACGAACAGCTATGCTAGCTACCTAAGTTAATCTGGTCAGGCAGATTCAGTGTTAAAGCAATGGTTTTTCGCTAAGTGTGAGATGTTGAAACGAGCACAGTAGGATGTCGAAATTTGTCATGGAATTAGTGTCATTTCAAATGCTTTTGATGTCTTTCAGACCCAAATTTGAGCCAATGGTTGTACCTTCGTCAGTTGTTTTGATATTCATATGTTGTGAAGAGCTATATTCAGGATAGCGAGGAAAACAACTTATTCTATACACTGGTGCCGTATGCCATATCGCATTATGGATAATCCCTTTACCTGAAATTGCATTGCAAAATGGGTAATCTTTACCTTTCGGCCGACACATACTGCCAAGGTTAGTGATTTGTAAAGAGGTGTCACATACAATGTCGCATATATTTCATGACGTCATGGCCAAAAAAATTTGCTTTGGAGGATTCTGGTTTTCTGGTTAGGTTAGGTTAGGTTAGATTATATTATGCTATGATACATTTTGTATATTATGCTACATTATCTTAGTCTAGGTTAGGTGGTAATCTTTACCGACACCCGAGTCCTGTGACGTCACTTCCCTGACTCCTGTGATGTCACTGTTCCCCACTATACACCTGTTTACAAATCAGTAACCTTGGCAGTATGTGTCGGCCGAAAGGTAAGGATTACAGCAAAATGATCGTGTATCACCATCCCTTATCGGGGACGAGTGGTCTAGGGGTAAGATGCTCGTCTCACAATTGAAAGATTGTGGGTTCGAATCTCACCTGTCGCTACTCTTCGCCCACGACCAATCGGCGTGAGAGATTGGTGACGCTATATGACTCAACGGTCGACGTGTCGTATAACCAATAACCACCACCACCATCCCTTATCGAGAGCATGATCATGACACTTAACAAACAAGGTAATGTTAGAAAGGAGACACGAAGACTTCATAAGCATGCATCAAGAAGCAGGATGTCGATACTTCTTGGAGAAGGATGTCAATTGAGTGTTCAGAAAGTGGTAAATTCCACCCTATCTTACGAATCATTTAACACTGAATTAGTGTCCTTCGAAATGCTTTTGATGTCTTAGACCCAAATTTGAGCTAATAGTGCACTTATGACTGCCCTTTTCATTTGTTATGAGATTCACAATTCAGGAAGAACTAGATTTTCGCTAGTGTGAAATACCTATGATATAAACTGGTATTGTATGCCATATCACATTATAGGCAATCCCTTTACCTGAATTTGTACTGCAAAATGTTTGTGTATAACCATTCTTTATTGGGAGCTTGAGCATGACACTTGTGAATGAGATAATGTTAGAAATGTAGGAAAGTCCTTTTTGGCACGTGAAAGTCTAGCGACCTCCTTTTTCCCTTAAACCCCCCCCCAAAATAACAAAAACCTTTTTCTCCCCTTTTTTTCCCTCCACCCCCCCCCCCCCCCACAAAAACCCCAAACACCAAAAAAATTTCCCTCCAAAAGAAAAAGGGATAACCCTTTTCTTTTTTTTTTTTTTTTTTTTTTTTTTTAGTTGGGGGGGGGGGGGGGGGGCGGCCCCGCCGAAAATTATAAAAAAAAATAATGGGGGGGGGGGGGGGGGGGGGGCGGGGGGGGGCCGCCCCCCCCCCCCTCCTCAGGGGCGGCAGGAACAAACAAACAAAACCCCACCCCACCCCCCCCCCCCCCCTAAAAGAAAAAAAAAATTTTTTTTTTTTGTGGGAATAAAATATTTTTTTTTTTTTTTTTTTTTATTAAAATTAAAAACAAAACAAACAAAAAAATAAAAATTAATTAAATAAAATAAAAATAAAAACAAAGGCGGGGGGGGGGGGGGGGGGGGGGGGGGGGGGGGGGGGGGGGGGGGGGGGGGGGGGGGGGGCCGACCGCGCGACGGGGGGGGGGGGGGGGGGGGGGGGGGGGGGGGGGGGGGGGAGGGGGGAGAGGCCGGCCGCGGGGCGGGGGGGGGGTGGGGCCGGGGCTTTTGGGGGCGCAAAAAAAAAGAAAAAATAAAAAAAAAAAAAAAAAAAAAAAAACAAACCAGAAAGGAGACACAAAGACTTCATTAGCATCCACCAAGAAGCCAATACTTCTTGGAGAAGGATGCAAATTGAGTGTTCAGAAAGTGGTATATTCCACCATATTTCACAAACAATTTATCCATGGGCACTGTATGACCAATGCAGTTGATGTGCCCCTAAACCCTAATAACCAACCAACAAATAATTTATCACTGCAGATTTCTGTTGCTATACATCGTAAGGTATTAACAAAGAAGCCACAGATGAATGCATGACTATATCATTTTACTCCATGACATTAATTTAGCTTCAATTAGTCCTTGTTGCTGGAACTATGCTAGGTAGGGGGGGGGGGGGAATCTAAACATGTTCTGTTTCATGAACACCTACCTTTGGATGTCTCCTGTGTCACGTTCAACAAGCAAATAACAAAAATATGGTGGCATTCATAAACGATGGACCTTTCCGTCCAAAATATAAAGGTCTGATCACATAGTTCTACCAGTTCATTGTGTATGGAGCTTGCAAAGTCTGTGGGTGCCATTTTAGGCTTCCCAGAGCAGTGGGCTTAAGAAAGCCATAAGGAAGTGACCTCCAATATTTTTGTTTGCACTTACACCAGTGTTTTTAGTGACTACTAATAACTTTTACCACAACACCTACAGTGAAGCAATCCTGCACAACCACATTTTTGTGTTCAGAATACAGCACACAACTGCAAAATAATTATGTTTTAATGTTGCTTTTTGCAAGTGGTTAGAAGATTTTCATTGAAAGGAACTGTTTGAATTTGGATAGCTTGTTCATTTTTGTATTCAGTTAGAAGCACAGTACAATTACTGGTTTGGCCATGCAGAAGCGGTAGTAGAGCTATTTGTTGCATGATGTCTTAAGTGTTCAGAAGCCCCCTTCTTCCCATATCCACCTACTTGATTTAGGATATATGATACATATAGGTATATGCATATGTGTACATGCATATACATTCTACAAATGGTTGGGTGGCAAGTGTGAGAGGTTGTTCATGCTTTAATCATTTCATATGTGCATTTTTATTACTTAGATATGAGTGATGTTCTCATGTAGAGAAGGTGCACTTGCCTTAATCCTCTTGGTTCTCATACCTCATGCTTTTTTGCATTTGGAGCATGTATTTGATATTCCTGATTCAGATTTAGCAGTTTGTCTTACATTGCAGTCTTGCTATAGGATATATATAACCTATATATGCCCCTATATAGGATATCATGATGAGATAATGGACATTTTGTGCTTCTTAAACCAGATTGAAAGGTGAAATTTTTGTGTCATCATTTACCAACTGATGTATTTTTTGCTGAAATATATTCAAGATTTGGGTGATATTCATTAGTCTATGCCACTTAGCCAGTGTTACCCAGTTTTCACTGGTCTCAACAAGCAAGTGGTAGCAACTAATTGTAGCCAGCTGAAATGCCAAGCCTGTTTTATTTTCCATCTTGATAGCTGGATTCTCATATTTGAACATTGCTCCCATTTGGGCAATTATTTGCCATGGATTCAATTGCCAGCTATGAAGTTATATTTATAATTTCACAAGAGAGAAATGATTGCCATGCAGTTATTGATGATGTTATACTGTTAGTTGATGCAATAATAAATATTGCTCTTCCACCAGGAAATTGGCACTGATTTCTAAAAAGTGGAGATGAGCTTCATGCCTCAACAGGCCCGATCTGGTAAGTTAGCTTTGTGGTGTTGTCTGTAATTACTGTAATTAGTGTTTTGCTCATTGTATTGTAGCAGCATATATGTTCACTATGATGTGTCTGGTAGGAAATATTATTGTCCCCATTAGCAACCACATGAGTGTATGATCAACATACATCTCTCCTGATATTGCTTCGCAATGCCTGTTATCTGGCAGAACCTCCACAGGTTCAGTTATGTTCTTGTTGCTTATTTTCTACCACCTATCACTTATTTTCTATTGTAAGGTGATACTTGGTGTCATGTCATGCATTGCTGATGTTTGTGTGGGGCTGAACAACAGAAGTAATATATTATTTATTTGCATGGTAATCAGGGAGTAATAAAATAAGCATATTAATTGCATGATTTGTGAGTACTGAAGTACCCACATATGACATGTTTTTTCTTCAAATACTTTTGGTGGTTATTCTCCAAAATGTTCTTGTTTAAAAAGCTGCCTGAAGCTGCTACTATTGGAGTTCTTGCCATGCCAGATGGAATCAAGAACTGGCATCATCACCTGATTTCAAGGAGGAATTTGTATCTATTCTAAATAGGATGTTATCTTTTGGATGCAAAGGAGTCTGGTAGCTATTTTCCAAGCTTGCTGTGGGGGACGAATGGTCTAGGGGTAAGATGCTCGTCTCACAATCGAAAGGTTGTGGGTTCGAGTCTCACCTGTCGCCACTCTTCGCCTGCGACCAATCGGCGTGAGAGATTGGCGACGCTACATGACTCAAAGGTCGACGTGTCGTAAAACCAACCAACCAAGCTTGCTGTGTCATTTTTGTAATTTGGTGAAATGTGCCATTCTGACACATTTCACTGCCAAAATATCAGCAGGCTACAATAACTTGGTCTATATGCTGGAACTGCTATTGCAACATCATCCTTTCTAGCCATGTGAATATAGGTCAACTGCCCTGTTTTATCTGCATGTTCTGTGCTACTAGGATATCAACTTTTTGTTGTTTTTTCTTGGAATGCCAATGGTACTTTTTTTGTGTGAAAATGGATAAAATGTACCACTTGCTGAACACTGATTTACATCCTCCCCTCCCTCAAACAAAATTGCATCATGTTTCTTTGTGCATTCTCATGTGTTCTCCATTCCTTGTGATTTTTTTATATCTTTGTTCTATTCATTCATACAATCATCTACTGAGACTTCTAGATTCTAGAAGTCTCAGTAGCTCAGTTGGTATGACATTTGCCTATCTATCTTGAGGTCGTGGGCTCGCATCCACAGCTGGCCGGATTACCGAGCCCACCCACGACCAACTGACGTGAGAGGTTGGAGACGCCATTCGACCTAGCAGTCAAACAGAGTTGAAGGCTCTTTCTGTTGGAGTTCTAAAGCACATGCTTGCATGTGTTTTAATGTGTTGCAGGAAGACCAGGTCATATAATCCTCAAACCAGCACAATCCACTCAAAGCTAGATTGAAATCGGAGTCATCGTGTGGTAGCGTGGGGCCGCGGTAGCTCAGTTGGTAGAGCGTCCGACTCTTGATCGCAAGATTGTGGGTTCGAATCTCACGACCGACGGCATTTACCGAGTCCACCCGCGACCAGTCGGCGTGAGAGGCTGGCGACACTATATGACCTAGCGGTTAAATTAGCGTCGTAAAATAACCCAAGGTTCTTCTTCGGAGCCATCGTGCTGTCGCAGGTCTCGAATAGAGGTTTTATAAATCATTAGTCCATCAGCCATCCATGCTAAGCTCATCGCTACCTTTCCGGTGGAGACTATGTTCCACTATTTCCCACCTGTGTGATGATGCTTTGATATTCCGGTACATTTTGTTCTCACGTTCGTGCTTGCGAACGCACTAAGTCTGGCCCTGATGTGCGACCGTTGGCGTGCCAAGGCAGGCTGGACGACACATCGCAGCTCACCCGATCTGGACAGCTGCACTGCTTCAATACCATTCTCCTGTATGCTCTTCCATATATGCACTGGTTGCCATAGGCTTGTGTGTGCTGTTGTTGACTGACTGCAGATTCGCAGTTTTCTCTTTGTTTTGTGTTTTCTGTGTTCTGCTTGTGTCTGGTGTCTGCTGATTTTGCAGATGCATACACAAGCTTGTTTTTTGTTTGTTCGTGTTTTATATGTTCGTGCTCCTGCGGCTGTGTGCTACACACGATCAGGCGTTGGTCAGTACGCCACTAAGCCCGAATTAATCAGGCGACCACACGGTGCCGCTGCAGGGCGCCAGTCGGCCGGCTACGCCGACGGCGGCGGCGGCGGCGGCGGTGTCGGCGGCGAGCACGTGAAGATGTGGCAGCAGGCCAACTACGGACTGGCTGGCGCCGGCGACTCGGGCATCAACTCGGGCGCCACCACACAGGCGCCGTCGCTCTCCGGCAAGGAGGACGACATGGAGACGGCCGACATGATGTACGATCCAAACTACGCCGGCTACAGCCAGGGCCAAGTGGACGGTAGGTACCTGCGGCCGCTCGGTGCCGCCCTGACAGCTCAGTTGGTGGGAGCGCCGGCCTGCACTGGTCTCCGCTGTTCTGGCGAGACAGAGTTCAAGTTGCGTCATGCGCTGTCATATCCGTCGGCTGGATCAGTTGGCAACTGGCCCGATACGACCGGGGATGCCGCACCAGAGCGGCCGTGTTCGTGCAGTGGCGGTTCGTAAAACTATATGAAAATCAGGCCATTGAACTGGAATTCCAGAATAGGGTAGTGGGGCCAGCGTTAGTGCAACAAGCGCTGCTTTGCATTGGACACTGGTTCATAAAGCCACCCCACCAAAAATTTGATTATTTTTTTAGAAGTGAAGCCAGCACATTGGCCTCTAACCCACAGGTTGACCAGTTTTCCCAGTTGTGACGCCATGCTTCGCCTTTTTGTACTGTAAGCACCCAGCCCTTGGCTTCTGAGGTAGACGCTGCGTTCGTCCTGTGTGTGAAATCGCCTGCTCTGTGTGGCCAGAAATGAATCAGGCGCTGGCACAGACTCGCACGCAGCGAGTGCGCGCGGCCATGTTCCCCGAGACGCTGGACGAGGGGCTGGAGATCCCCAGCACGCAGTTGGATCGTGGCCAGCCGACGGCCGTGCAGCGACTGGCCGAGCCGAGTCAGATGTTGCGCCACGCCGTCGTCAACCTCATCAACTACCAGGTGCGTGTGGCCTCCTCAACCTCATCAACTACCAGGCGTGTGTGGCATCCCCAACCTCATCAACTACCAGGTACGTGTGGCATTCCCAGCCTCAACTGCCAGGTGTGTGGGGCATCCTCAACCTCATCAACTACCAGGTGTGTGTGGCACCCTCAACCTCATCAACTACCAGGTACGTGTGGCATCCCCAACCTCAACTGCCAGGTGTGTGGGGCATCATCAACCTCAACTGCCAGGGGTGTGGAGCATCCTCAACCTCATCAACTACCAGGTGTGTGTGACATCCTCAACCTCATCAACTACCAGGTATGTGTGGCATCCTCAACCTCAGCAACTACCAGGTATGTGTGACATCTTCAACCTCATAAACTTGAACTATCTTCAACTACCAGGTATGTTGAAGATGTGTGACATCTTCAACCTCATCAGTTACCAGGTGTGTGTGTGTGTGTGTGTGTGTCATCAACCTCATAAACTACGGGATGTGTGGCATTCTGGACCCCTCATCAACTCCCAGATATGTGTGCCATCTTCAACTTTGCAAACTACCAGGTGTGACACATCTTGAACCTCATCAGCTATGTGATCCTCAACCACCATCAACCTCATCTTCCCACATGTCACCCTAGGCGTCATGAACCACGTCGGCCTGAATATGATGAACTCGGTCTCTCATGGCCGTGCAGAGATATCTACATTATCTCGAACAAAGCAGGGAGAAGTTATTTGAAAGCACGCGGTGTCGATGCTCTGCGTGCATCGATAAACGTCAGAAGTTAGCAGACTACAATATCCGTAATATGTGGCGGAGCTACGAGCCCCCACCTGAACCTTCTATCATATGCGTGAGGGCAGATGCTCACCAGAACCCGGTTTTAAGGTAGCGGATTCCTCCCCGCGCATTGTGAGGGGCATGCTATTATCTTTCACTGCGAGGGCTAAGTCGCGTGTACGAACATCTAAAGCAGTAACAAAAGTGCAAGTGCTAGTGGGTACAATTGGTTTTGTTTATAAGATATGTCAAGTGTACACAATATCATTTTTAAAAGCTATGACGTCAATTTTCCTGCAAAGTGTTCTACCTGAAAAGGGCATTGATAGTTGGAACTGCATCGTAGAAAATATCTGGACATCTGGACTAATATGGTGCCAAAGCAAGTTTCCAACTGATTCACCTATCTCCTGAATGTAAAACTCCGCTAATACAACTGAGATGGAAGGCCGATATATTCTTCCTCCAACTGCCAGAAAAGTATCAACTTGAGCAGCCCGGGCCAGTCCGATCGCTACGAGCCTCACCCTTTCAGAGGCCAGTATTATAACTTTGTAACGACATACCATAGAACGACCGAATAGGCACGTGCATGCAGCGTCATTCCTTAGGATCTGCGTATGCTCAGTCACGAGGTGCCGGGACATCTCTTCCTGAGCATCACCGTGTATTTAGTCTTGTTTTCGACTTTTGACGGCTTTACCCATTTAGCTTATGTATACATGCACACATGTGTGTATGTTCGTATGTATGTATTGACAGGACACCTTCCCATAATAGAGATGGCGTATCCTTCCCCATCACATACCGACTCAGGGATCCCTGAGTCGGGATATATTATACCGCATATTATGCGGTGCAGGGGAGGGTCTCCGCGGTGCACCGGGCTGGAAATGTGTGCGTGGGGATAAGAGATTGGGTATAACCCCCAGGGTGCACGGTTCTGGGAATGTATGTGAGGGAGTGAGGAGGTAGTAGGGTATCGCCTTCACAGTGCACGGTCTAGATGGGCGTGATGGTGTGAGGAGGTGGTGAAGTATGTCCAGAGTTAAAATAGTGGCTTTTGGTCAGGTGTGAGATGTGGGATCGAGTACAGGAAGATGTCGAGATCCGCATTGAAAATGCCACTTTAAATTCCTTTGATGTTCTCGACATTCAATTTTGAGCTCATAGTGTACCTATAAGTGTATCTTTTTCCTTTGATCCACACATACCTAAATTATGGATGTCCATGCTAACGACAATGATAAAAATGCAAATACTATAAACTGGTATTAACCGACAGTCCCAATCATAGGTAATTGCTTTATTAGGAATTGTGTTGCGAGATATTGTGTTTCACAATCTGTAATGGTGAATATAGGAATGATGCTTGTAAATGCAATATCTCGCACGAGAAACCTTTAGAAACGAGGCATGCAAATTTCATGAACACACATCAAGAATCACAATGCCAATACTTCTTTGGAAAGGATTTCGATTGAGTGTTCAGGAAGCAATATATTCCGTCCTATTTCACGGATACTTTACCCCTGGGTATCTCCCCCACGTCGCAGTGGTATGGAGGTGTGTGTGAGGGGTGAAGAGATGTTGGAGTATCTGGAGATGAGAGGCCGTCCTCTAGCCATTTTCTGGTGGTGGGAGTGTGGTTGCTCGCCCCGTGGTGTACCGGTGAGCGGACTCCTCGTCTCGGCAGGATGACGCGGACCTGGCGACCCGCGCCATCCCCGAGCTGATCAAGCTGCTCAACGACGAGGACCAGGTGGTGGTGTCGCAGGCGGCCATGATGGTGCACCAGCTGAGCAAGAAGGAGGCCAGCCGACACGCCATCATGAACTCGCCTCAGGTGCGTGTCTCGGTCGGCCGGGCACGTCAGGGCAGCCGGTCCGGGCCGTGGTGTGGGGTGGAGAATGGTCCGGACCGGAGGGTGGTGTGGGCTGGGGATGGCATGGGCTGAAGAATGGTCCGGACCGGAGGGTGGTGTGGGCTGGGGATGTCATGGGCTGGATAATGGTCCGGACCGAAGGGCGGTGTGGGCGGGTGATGGCATGAGCTGGATAATGGTTCGGACCGGATGGTGGTGTGGGCTGGAGGATGGTCCGGGCCGGAGGGTGGTGTGGGCTGGGGATGGCATGGGCTGGAGAGTGGTCTGGATCGGAGGGTGGTGTGGGCTGGAGAGTGGTCTGGACCGGAGGGTGGTCTGACTTGAAGGATGGTACGGCTCGAAGAATGATCTGGTCTGGGAGTTGATCTCAAGCCCAGAACGTCTCCCGACCACCCTCCAGCGAACGCCGGCCGCCGAACACCCTCCGAGTAGCGGTGCCTTGCCGGGAGGACAGCTGGAATGGTTCCGCATTGTGTGTATGGGCGGATGTGTGCGAATACGCGGAGTGTGTAGCGGAAAAGCTCCACACTATTAAACGGCGGATAAATGTTTTGTTTGATCGATATATTCACTTTCTGGTGTCGTGCACACATTCTATCATAAATCATTAGGTTTTCATATATTTTATCGCCTGTGCCTTGCATTCAACAATAGTTTATTTGTGCTGGAGAATAGGACACGGTAAAATTTCTCATTTTTCTTGAAAGCAATTGTGTGGTAATAACAGAATGTCACTTCACTCTGTAAGCGAAATTGGCCACCACTTATCCCGATATGTGTCATGGCAAGCAAAATATTAACGTGTTTGTGAAGCACACACATACACACAGGGCGCTGCATGACCTCTGCAGTCGATGCGCCCCTAAACCCAAATAACCAACACAGATACACACATGTGCACAAATGAATGTGTACATGCATGCACGCATACATGTGTACATATATTACCCATGTATGCATATGCATACTTACATACATATACACAGCACACAAACATTCATCAGTCATGAATCTGTTAATTAACGTGTGCCTTAATTCGTGCTTCAGGGCTTCAATCAGGTAATTTTTACATTATAATGAACATGTTCTGCACGAGTTGTAATCGCGAATGCGGGCATGACTTGTTTTTGACGAAGACCAAGATGTAGAGCAATGTGTCAAGTTGTGGCTCAATAAAAGCCCTGCTGCTTTTTAAAATCGAATTTAGAAAACTAATTTAGGCCACGTCGTGTTCTTTCAGCACAATCTGCCGGCCTTTTCTTTTGCATTGGCTTGCACTTCTCTTGATTGTGGCACAGACCTGTGGTGCTATTGAAATGGTTGCATGCATTCACTGAGCAAGATCTATTGAACGACGCACGTCTCGAAATGTGGTCTCCCCGTACAATATGTGGGCACACGTCAAATGGAATGCGTAAGCAACCAATTCAGCATGCTGGACTAACCCACTGTTTTATTTTTTGACGACAAGGTTTGCCGAAGGGTCAGATTATGCATAGTGCACAACATTGGTCGCGCTGCGCATATTTGTTTCGTGGGTGTCAGTATTGCTTGTTAGTGCTGTATGTTCGGAGTCGCGCCTGTTCGTGGGTGTCAGCATTGCTTGTTAGTGCTGTATGTTCGGAGTCGCGCCTGTTCGTGGGTGTCAGTATTGCTTGTTAGTGCTGTATGTTCGGAGTCGCGCCTGTTCGTGGGTGTCAGCATTGCTTGTTAGTGCTGTATGTTCGGAGTCGCGCCTGTTCGTGGGTGTCAGTATTGCTTGTTAGTGCTGTATGTTCGGAGTCGCGCTTGTTCGTGGGTGTCAGCATTGCTTGTTAGTGCTGTATGTTCGGAATCGCGCCTGTTCGTGGGTGTCAGTATTGCTTGTTGGTGCTGTATGTTCGGAGTCGCGCCTGTTCGTGGGTGTCAGCATTGCTTGTTAGTGCTGTATGTTCGGAATCGCGCCTGTTCGTGGGTTTCAGTATTGCTTGTTAGTGCTGTATGTTCGGAGTCGCGCCTGTTCGGTCTCAACTATCCGTCCTGACAAACTGTGTAATATAGCTTGGTGAGCTCGTATTTGATGAATGCTTCATTCTGACAAGACGCCACCACCCTATTCAGCAGTGGGTACAGTGGATCCCCGTGTGGGTCATTCTCTGGCAGTGTCGCGCAGTCTGCACCACCTCACTCAGCAGTGGTGGGCCGTGACTAACATCACGCAGCAGTCATGGGGCGTCACTAACACCACTCGACCGTCAGATGGTGGCCGCCCTGGTGCGCACACTCTCCAACAGCAACGACCTGGAGACGACGCGCGTGGCGGTGGGTGCCTTGCACAATCTGAGCCACCACCGTCAGGGCCTGCTCTCCATATTCAAGTCTGGCGGCATCCCGGCGCTTGTTAAGCTGCTCAGGTCGGTCCGTCCGCCCCACCAGCACTGGTGGGGCGGTCACGATAGCCGGGTTTTCTCCTCCTGCACGCCTACTTGCCGGCGTGAGAATTTCTGATCCGGCGTCTGAACTTAGAATGTAAAATCCTAGCAAATATAACAGCAGACTGCATTTGAGCGCATCACACATTGCTACTGTCAGGCCCGATCTGTACGACGAATTAGTGCACATGATTGGTCGAGGTCACACTGCTGATCAACACTGAAGCCAAGTTTTTGCGAGCAACAATGAAGGAAACATATTTGTATTTGGGGTGGATAGTTTTGCATGTTAAGAAATCCAGCTAGCTCGAGGTGTTTCAGCCGTGCGATGGACTTATTGGTGGCGCTGCACGCTGCCGCCACCGGACGTTGACCTCGCTGGTCAGCTGACGTTGACGCCGTGTGTGCTCCGTCAGCTCGCCGGTGGAGTCGGTGCTGTTCTACGCCATCACGACGCTGCACAACCTGCTGCTGCACCAGGAGGGCAGCAAGACGGCCGTCCGGCTGGCCGGCGGCCTGCAGAAGATGGTGGCGCTGCTGCAGCGCAACAACGTCAAGTTCCTGGCCATCGTCACCGACTGCCTGCAGATCCTGGCCTACGGCAACCAGGAGAGCAAGCTCATCATCCTGGCGTCGCAGGGGCCCGTCGAGCTGGTGCGCATCATGAGGAGCTACACCTACGAGAAGCTGCTCTGGACCACCTCTCGCGTGCTCAAGGTCGGTGTGGTCGGGTTGTGCGGCGCGGGATGGGTGTCGGACGGCTCGTGTAATAAAAGACCTGTACGTGACGGCTTGCATTTTCTCTGCCTTCCCTTTCCATACAACTAACATAGCTTGATTTATTTTGTTCGCGCTGCGGCCCTGTTCGTAGGCTGATAGCGTTCACGTCGTGCCGGATCTTTATAGCCCGCCGTTGTTCCTCGACTCCCGTCGATGGATGTTGATGGAGTAGGTGTCCTTTTCGCTATCATTTCTCACTGGATATGCATCCGAAATTGAAACCCATCAAATGGACGATAGTTGAAGGTGGATGTCCAGCCGAGACAGATCCTCAGACTGACATCTGTGGCGTATGGTCGGTAACCGTGCCTGCATCTGGCCTGTCCTAACCTGACCTGACCTGACCTGACCTGACCTACAACAGGTGCTGTCAGTGTGCGCGTCCAACAAGCCGGCGGTGGTGGACGCCGGAGGTGTGCAGGCGATGGCCATGCACCTGGGCCACCAGTCGCAGCGGCTGGTGCAGAACTGTCTGTGGACGCTGCGCAACCTGTCGGACGCTGCTACCAAAGTGGTCAGTTGCCACATTCGCCGATCTGATTGGGTTTTTCACCTGACTAGAATGTGTTTAGTTTCTTTGAGTGTGGTTTCCTGGAAAATAGTACATCGTTGTCGCTGCGCTCCAAAATGTCTACTTACTTCTAGATCCTCGGCAACAGTCATTGTAACTCAGTTGTGCTTGATTCCGTGGGTGTGTGAATTACTGTCCTTTATGTTGCAACGACGGAGACATAGGGTGCGTAGTTTGATGTGTTACCATCCATGTGTGGTGCTGGTCAGGACGGTCTGGAGGGTATGATCAACTCGCTGGTGTTTGGTGTGTGGTGCCGGTCAGGACGGTCTGGAGGGTATGATCAACTCGCTGGTGTTTGATGTGTTACCATCCGTGTGTGGTGCCGGTCAGGACGGTCTGGAGGGTATGATCAATTCGCTGGTGTTTGGTGTGTTGACATCCGTGTGTGGTGCCCGTCAGGACGGTCTGGAGGGTATGATCAACTCGCTGGTGTTTGATGTGTTACCATCCGTGTGTGGTGCCGGTCAGGACGGTCTGGAGGGTATGATCAACTCGCTGGTGTTTGGTGTGTTGACATGCGTGTGTGGTGCCGGTCAGGACGGTCTGGAGGGTATGATCAACTCGCTGGTGTTTGGTGTGTTGACATCCGTGTGTGGTGCCCGTCAGGACGGTCTGGAGGGTATGATCAACTCGCTGGTGTTTGGTGTGTTGACATCCGTGTGTGGTGCCGGTCAGGACGGTCTGGAGGGTATGATCAACTCGCTGGTGTTTGGTGTGTTGACATCCGTGTGTGGTGCCGGTCAGGACGGTCTGGAGGGTATGATCAACTCGCTGGTGTTTGGTGTGTTGACATCCGTGTGTGGTGCGGGTCAGGACGGTCTGGAGGGTATGATCAACTCGCTGGTGTTTGATGTGTTACCATCCGTGTGTGGTGCGGGTCAGGACGGTCTGGAGGGTATGATCAACTCGCTGGTGTTTGGTGTGTTGACATGCGTGTGTGGTGCCGGTCAGGACGGTCTGGAGGGTATGATCAACTCGCTGGTGTTTGGTGTGTTGACATCCGTGTGTGGTGCCGGTCAGGACGGTCTGGAGGGTATGATCAACTCGCTGGTGTTTGGTGTGTTGACATCCGTGTGTGGTGCCGGTCAGGACGGTCTGGAGGGTATGATCAACTCGCTGGTGTTTGGTGTGTTGACATCCGTGTGTGGTGCCGGTCAGGACGGTCTGGAGGGTATGATCAACTCGCTGGTGTTTGGTGTGTTGACATCCGTGTGTGGTGCCGGTCAGGACGGTCTGGAGGGTATGATCAACTCGCTGGTGTTTGGTGTGTTGACATCCGTGTGTGGTGCCGGTCAGGACGGTCTGGAGGGTATGATCAACTCGCTGGTGTTTGGTGTGTTGACATCCGTGTGTGGTGCCGGTCAGGACGGTCTGGAGGGTATGATCAACTCGCTGGTGTTTGGTGTGTTGACATCCGTGTGTGGTGCCCGTCAGGACGGTCTGGAGGGTATGATCAACTCGCTGGTGTTTGGTGTGTTGACATCCGTGTGTGGTGCCGGTCAGGACGGTCTGGAGGGTATGATCAACTCGCTGGTGTTTGGTGTGTTGACATGCGTGTGTGGTGCCGGTCAGGACGGTCTGGAGGGTATGATCAACTCGCTGGTGTTTGGTGTGTTGACATCCGTGTGTGGTGCCGGTCAGGACGGTCTGGAGGGTATGATCAACTCGCTGGTGTTTGGTGTGTTGACATGCGTGTGTGGTGCCGGTCAGGACGGTCTGGAGGGTATGATCAACTCGCTGGTGTTTGGTGTGTTGACATCCGTGTGTGGTGCCGGTCAGGACGGTCTGGAGGGTATGATCAACTCGCTGGTGTTTGGTGTGTTGACATCCGTGTGTGGTGCCCGTCAGGACGGTCTGGAGGGTATGATCAACTCGCTGGTGTTTGGTGTGTTGACATCCGTGTGTGGTGCCGGTCAGGACGGTCTGGAGGGTATGATCAACTCGCTGGTGTTTGGTGTGTTGACATGCGTGTGTGGTGCCGGTCAGGACGGTCTGGAGGGTATGATCAACTCGCTGGTGTTTGGTGTGTTGACATCCGTGTGTGGTGCCGGTCAGGACGGTCTGGAGGGTATGATCAACTCGCTGGTGTTTGGTGTGTTGACATGCGTGTGTGGTGCCGGTCAGGACGGTCTGGAGGGTATGATCAACTCGCTGGTGTTTGGTGTGTTGACATCCGTGTGTGGTGCCGGTCAGGACGGTCTGGAGGGTATGATCAACTCGCTGGTGTTTGGTGTGTTGACATGCGTGTGTGGTGCCGGTCAGGACGGTCTGGAGGGTATGATCAACTCGCTGGTGTTTGGTGTGTTGACATCCGTGTGTGGTGCCGGTCAGGACGGTCTGGAGGGTATGATCAACTCGCTGGTGTTTGGTGTGTTGACATGCGTGTGTGGTGCCGGTCAGGACGGTCTGGAGGGTATGATCAACTCGCTGGTGTTTGGTGTGTTGACATGCGTGTGTGGTGCCGGTCAGGACGGTCTGGAGGGTATGATCAACTCGCTGGTGTTTGGTGTGTTGACATGCGTGTGTGGTGCCGGTCAGGACGGTCTGGAGGGTATGATAAACTCGCTGGTGTTTGGTGTGTTGACATCCGTGTGTGGTGCCCGTCAGGACGGTCTGGAGGGTATGATCAACTCGCTGGTGTTTGGTGTGTTGACATGCGTGTGTGGTGCCGGTCAGGACGGTCTGGAGGGTATGATCAACTCGCTGGTGTTTGGTGTGTTGACATGCGTGTGTGGTGCCGGTCATGACGGTCTGGAGGGTATGATCAACTCGCTGGTGTTTGGTGTGTTGACATCCGTGTGTGGTGCCGGTCAGGACGGTCTGGAGGGTATGATCAACTCGCTGGTGTTTGGTGTGTTGACATCCGTGTGTGGTGCCGGTCAGGACGGTCTGGAGGGTATGATCAACTCGCTGGTGTTTGGTGTGTTGACATCCGTGTGTGGTGCCGGTCAGGACGGTCTGGAGGGTATGATCAACTCGCTGGTGTTTGGTGTGTTGACATCCGTGTGTGGTGCGGGTCAGGACGGTCTGGAGGGTATGATCAACTCGCTGGTGTTTGGTGTGTTGACATCCGTGTGTGGTGCGGGTCAGGACGGTCTGGAGGGTATGATCAACTCGCTGGTGTTTGATGTGTTACCATCCATGTGTGGTGCGGGTCAGGACGGTCTGGAGGGTATGATCAACTCGCTGGTGTTTGGTGTGTTGACATGCGTGTGTGGTGCCGGTCAGGACGGTCTGGAGGGTATGATCAACTCGCTGGTGTCGCTGCTGGGCGCTTCTGACGTGAACGTCGTGACGTGTGCCGCCGGCATCCTGAGCAACCTGACCTGCAACAACCAGCGCAACAAGGTGGGTGTTGCGGTAATAACCAGCGCAATAAAGTGGGTGTTGCTGCAACAACCAGTGCAGTGAGTTGGGTGTTGCTGTAATAACCAGTACAGCGAGGTGGGTGTTGCAACAAGAAGCGCAACAAGGTGAGTGTTGCGGTAATAACCAGCGCAATGAGGTGGGTGTTGCTGCAACAACCAGTACAGTGAGTTGGGTGTTGCTATAATAACCAGCACAGCGAGGTGGGTGTTGCAACAACCAGCGCAACAAGGTGAGTGTTGCGGTAATAACCAGCGCAATAAGGTGGGTGTTGCCGCACCAGCCGGCCGGGGAGGCTGGGTGTTGCCGCACCAGCCGGCCGTGAAGGCTGGGTGTTGCCGCACCAGTCGGCCGGGGAGGCTGGGTGTTGCCGCACCAGTCGGCCGGGGAGGCTGGGTGTTGCCGCACCAGCCGGCCGTGAAGGCTGGGTGTTGTCGCACCAGTTGGCCGGGGAGGCTGGGTGTTGCTGCACCAGTTGGCCGGGGAGGCTGGGTGTTGCTGCACCAGCCGGCCGTGAAGGCTGGGTGTTGCCGCACCAGTCGGCCGGGGAGGCTGGGTGTTGCTGCACCAGCCGGCCGTGAAGGCTGGGTGTTGCCGCACCAGTCGGCCGGGGAGGCTGGGTGTTGCTGCACCAGTTGGCCGGGGAGGCTGGGTGTTGCTGCACCAGCCGGCCGTGAAGGCTGGGTGTTGCCGCACCAGTCGGCCGGGGAGGCTGGGTGTTGCTGCACCAGCCGGCCGTGAAGGCTGGGTGTTGCCGCACCAGTCGGCCGGGGAGGCTGGGTGTTGCTGCACCAGCCGGCCGTGAAGGCTGGGTGTTGTCGCACCAGTTGGCCGGGGAGGCTGGGTGTTGCTGCACCAGCCGGCCGTGAAGGCTGGGTGTTGCCGCACCAGCCGGCCGGGAAGGCTGGGTGTTGCCGCACCAGCCGGCCGTGAAGGCTGGGTGTTGCCGCACCAGTCGGCCGGGGAGGCTGGGTGTTGCCGCACCAGTCGGCCGGGGAGGCTGGGTGTTGCCGCACCAGCCGGCCGGGGAGGCTGGGTGTTGCCGCACCAGCTGGCCGTGAAGGCTGGATGCCGTCAATGCCACCGAACTCCGCGCCCGTGACTCACCGCGCCTGTCGTATGGTGCTGAACGGCCGACTGGTCCGCCTGACGCCTCCTCCCAGACTCGAGTGGGCGTCAACCGCGTTCACTGATGGAGTTGTCAGCTTCTCGATACCAGGGAAAATAATTCACCATGCGACCTGGAAATAGACAGTTGTGAGTTAATGGGAATGGAAATGGAAATTGTAGCCTCTGACATTTTCATCATTGTCTTACGTAGAAAGTGCTTACAGTCACAATAACTGTAACTGGTGGGATGTAAAATGCAGATGAGGGAAGTTAAGTACATATATATATATATATAAATTAACTGTACCTTGTTCTGGTGTTTTATCCTTGAGCACCTTTTCTATATTTTCTCCCCATCTTCCACTATTCCTAAGTAACTTTAAATTTAATCTTGCACAGTTAATGGAAAAGTATTTTGATGATGCTGCTCGACAACAACCAGGGTTGTAAAAATACGCTTTTTTACCTGGATTTTTGATATCCAGAACATAATACTGTCAAGAAAATTATCCTCTCATTTTTCTTGCTTAGAAGTTGAATGGTGCTGTTTGACAATGAGATGCTCCGTGATCATGTGCTCAAGATTCACTGGAGGTTGAATGGTGCTGTTTGACAATGTGATGCTCCGTGATCATGTGCTCAAGATTCACTGGAAGGTGCACGCTGTGATTCTGATGTCGCAGGCTTGACGGAAAATATCCTCTCAGTATTCGATTGCCCCAACATTTCCTTTCCATATCCAGGGTTACAGAGCATAAATCCAACCCTGGTGCCAGCCTGTCCCAGTCAGTCCTTGGTAACCGTCTCAGACGGTTACAGATAACTCAGCTCCAGCCAGTCCCAACAACTATCACTTCACTTGCTCAGGCAGTCCAGGTGGCGGAAGGCGTTTGCTATGGTTGTCGTACTCAGTGCTGTTATAAATGCAATGACCAGCAACATTTCACCATCTGTGTTTTTTTATTGTGGAAAACTAGCTACAAATGATATGATGCCATTTTATAGCCACTAAAATGGGATCATGCAATATTTGGTTTGTTTTCTATCTCCAAACTGTTACTGTGGCATGTTAAAACAAATACTGACATGTTGCTGATTATTGATTTTATAACACCATCGGAGATTGCTCAGACAGCTACCGATGGCCAGGTCCCAACTGACAGTCAGCATCATCTGAGAGATACTCCTGCAAACACGTGTCCTTTCGGGTGATGTAGAGACCTGAACCCTTCTGACCATGTCGGCATTAATCCTGCCCATTTGGTATCTTTCCAGCCATTACGACCTTGTTTGGGCCGTTCTGTGCGTTACTTCAAATACTCTTTATTGCTGTTTGTAGTCGAAATGGCCCGAAGCCGTCCGAAACAGTCAAAGCGAATGTCTGTTAGGTGGCGCCCGAACGCCGGACGAACATGACTGGACTGATTTGTTGACAGGGCCATGTGAATTTCACTAATCTTATCCGACCTGACCTCACCTAATCCGATCTGACCTCACCTGATCTGACCTGACTTCACCTAATCCGATTTGACCTCACCCAACACGACTTGATGTTGCGTAGCATGACTTAACATCGCCTGAACTTACTGGACTTAACCCAACCTACCGACACATGGATTTTACTGACATGTGACTTGACCTGACCTTGCTGCAGGTGGTCGCGTGCCAGGTGGGCTGCATCGACGCCCTCATCAGCACCATCTACAGCGCGCGCGACCGTGAGGAGATCACAGAGCCGGCCGTCTGCGCGCTGCGCCACCTCACGTCGCGCCACCCGGAGGCGGACATGGCGCAGAACGCGGTGCGGCTCAACAACGGCCTGCCGGTCATCTGCAAGCTGCTGCACCCGCCCAGCCGCTGGCCGCTCATCAAGGCCGTGGTCGGTAGGTGGCGCACCGGTCGGCCGGCGGAGCTGGCGCGAGCTGTGGAGCAGCCCGGCTTTCGCTGCCCGGCCGCGTCACGCCGCTGACTGATAACGTCATGCGGCTGTCGCTGCACACGTCTGGCGGAGTTCTCGACATTCTGCTGAAGGCCGTTTGGCTGCTTGACAATGTGTTCATGGTGGCTTGCATCTAAGTATAAATATGGCTGTCCAATTTGGGACTAACTCCCTATCTCGTAGCACCCATATCTGTATCGTGAGTGGCTAAATTCACACATCGTTTGTTTATTGGGTGGTTCTCGACGCACTTTAGGCACGATCACGGCTAATCGCGCCGCCCACACTGTTTCGACGGTGGGCCGCGGGATTGGGAAATGTCCCGAGTGGTGCAAGTATTGAACCCGGGACCTTTGGTACCAAGAGCTCAATACCTTAGCCACTCGGCCATCCCTGCCCTTCACATCTCGTAATACATCATGATTGTGTAGAGGTGGTAGTATAATGTCAGCTCTGTGGCGGCATGTCATTGGTGCTGACGGCCCGCCTCGTTCGGCCCAGCGTGGCTTAGTTGCGATCGACAGTTCGTGTAGCGTAGCATGCGCTACCTTGGTTTTGACATATACTGCACATAGCATGACCGCTAACTGGCAGCCCGTGCCTGCCCCGTGCCTTGCTAGCCCCGTTCTCCCGCTCCGGCTGACTGGTCCAGGGGCCCTACCCAGTGTAGCTGCAGCTAGCCCAAGCCCTGCTCGGTGCAGTTGCCCCTGTCTGAGCCTGCTGCCACCAGCCGTGTCCCACTCCCCCAGCCCGCACTAGATCCTGATCGCTGTCCCTGTGCGGCCCAGCTGCCGCTAACCGTGCCCACTCTGCTGGCAGGTCTGATTCGTAACCTGGCGGTCAGTCCGGCCAACCACGGCTCCTGCCCGCTCGCCCTGTGCGGCCCAGCTGCCGCTAACCGTGTCCACTCGGCTGGCAGGTCTGATCCGTAACCTGGCGCTCAGTCCGGCCAACCACGGCTCCTGCCCGCTCGCCCTGTGCGGCCCAGCTGCCGCTAACCGTGCCCACTCGGCTGGCAGGTCTGATTCGTAACCTGGCGCTCAGTCCGGCCAACCACGGCTCCTGCCCGCTCGCCCTGTGCGGCCCAGCTGCCGCTAACCGTGTCCACTCGGCTGGCAGGTCTGATCCGTAACCTGGCGCTCAGTCCGGCCAACCACGGCTCCTGCCCGCTCGCCCTGTACGGCCCAGCTGCCGCTAACCGTGTCCACTCGGCTGGCAGGTCTGATCCGTAACCTGGCGCTCAGTCCGGCCAACCACGGCCCGCTGCGTGAGCAGGGCACCATCTCTCGGCTGGTGCAGCTGCTGGTGCGCGCCTTCCAGGTAATGTACCCGTTCCAGCTCTCTGGCACCAGGTCTCTGGGTAACACCTCACTCCCCGCCCTTGGCACCAGGTCTGTCCAGGTAGCATCACTCCCCACCACTTGGTACCAGGTCTGTCTAGGTAGCATCATTCCCGCCCTTTACACCAGGTCTGTCCAGATAGCACCACTCCCAGTCTTTGGCACCAAGTCTATCCAGGTAGCACCACTCCCCACCCCGTGACACCAGGTTTGTCCAGGTAGCATCTCTCTCCACCACTTGGGACCAGGCATGTCCAGGTAACACTTATCCCCACCCTTTGGTACCAGGTATGTCCAGGCAGCACATCACTCCCCATCCCTCGACACCAGTGTTGTTCCGGTAAACACTGCACAAGGCATCCCGCATGCTGCAGTGTTCCGGTAAACACTGCACAAGGCATCCCGCATGCTGCAGTGTTCCGGTAAACACTGCACGAGGCGGCCCACATGCTGCAGTGTTGTGACGCCTGGTGAGGAACGTGTTGTGTTGTGGTGTGGAAGCTAGGCCGTGGGCTGTGTCACTGTAATGCTTCCTCTGCCCGCGTCCTTATATCTCACTGTAATGCTGCCTCTGACCGTGTCTCTGTGTCACACTGTAATGCTGCCCCTGCCCGTGCCTCTGTGTCACACTGTAATGCTGCCCCTGCCCGTGCCTCTGTGCCACTGTAATGCTGCCTCTGCCAGTTCCCCTGTGTCTCACTGTAATGCTTCCTCTGCCTGTGCCCCTGTGTCGCACCGCAATGTTGCCTCTGCCCGTGTCCCTGTGTCACACTTTACTGCTGCCTCTGCCCGTGGCCCTGTGTCACACTGTAATGCTTCCTCTGTCCTTGTGTCGTACTGTAATGCTGCCTCTGCCCGTGCCCCTGTGTCGCACCGCAATGTTGCCTCTGCCCGTGTCCCTGTGTCACACTTTACTGCTGCCTCTGCCCGTGGCCCTGTGTCACACTGTAATGCTTCCTCTGTCCTTGTGTCGTACTGTAATGCTGCCTCTGCCCGTGGCCCTGTGTCGCACCGCAATGTTGCCTCTGCCCGTGTCCCTGTGTCACACTTTACTGCTGCCCCTGCCCGTGGCCCTGTGTCACACTGTAATGCTTCCTCTGTCCTTGTGTCGTACTGTAATGCTGCCTCTGCCCGTGCCCCTGTGTCGCACCGCAATGTTGCCTCTGCCCGTGTCCTTGTGTCGTACTGTAATGCTGCCTCTGCCCGTGGCCCTGTGTCACACTGTAATGCTGCCTATGTCCGTGTATCTGTGTCGCACTGTAATGCTGTCTCTGTCCTTGTGTCACACTGTAATGCTGCCTATGCCCGTGTCTCTATGTCGCACTGTAATGCTGCCTATGCCCGTGTCTCTGTGTCGCACTGTAATGCTGCCTCTGTCCGTGTGTGACACTGTAGTGCTGCCCAGGGTTAAAATAATGGTTTTTCGTTAGGTGTGAGATGTCGAAACGAGCCCAGCACGATGTCGAAATTTGCCATGGAATTAGTGTCATTTAAAATGCTTTTGATGTCTTTCAGACTAAAATTTGAGTCAACAGTGCAGGTACTTATGACTGGACCTTTCTCATTTGTTTTGAGATTCATAATTTAAGAAGAGCTATATTCGGGATAGGGAGAATAATAACTATGCTATAAACTGATATTGTATGCCATATCACATTATAGCCACCCCTTTACCTGAAATTGCATTGGAAAATATTCGTGTATCACCATTCCTTATCGAGAGCATGCACATGCTATTTATAAACGAGATACTGTTAGTAAGGGGACATGAAGACTTGATAAGCATTCCTCAGGAAGCAGGATGCCGATACTTCTTGGAGAAGGATGTGGATTGGGTGTTCAAAAAGTGACATATTCCACCCTATTTCACGAATTGTTTATAACTGGTGCTGCCTCTGCCCGTGTCTCTGCGTCGCACTGTAACGTTTCACCTGTCGTCAGGATTCGCAGCGCGGCGGCTCGGTCAGCAGCGGCGCCGGCGGCACCTACACGGACGGCGTGCGCATGGAGGAGATCGTCGAGGGCACCGTGGGCGCGCTGCATATCCTGGCGCGCGAGGCACACAACAGGGCCGAGCTGAGGTCTCAGTCGGTGGTGCCCATCTTCGTGCAGGTGGGCGGCGCTGGACGGCCCAGGGACCGTGACTGGAGGCTGGTGACTGGTGTCTGCAGGAGCACGTTGGTGACGGATGTTGCTATAGTTGGTGGTGCCAGCAGCTGGCGGCGGTGACGTTGCCAGATTAAGTCTGCGATTAGTTCATCAGACGCCACTAATGGCTGCGGGACATTGACGACCTCGTATGACGTCAGTAGTCAGATGGACCCTGAGTTGTGTAAGTTAGACATGCAATGTGAAGCTAGACGGGAAGTGTACTCGCAAGTGTAGGCTTTGCAGTATATGCGTAGGTGGTGACTCGCCATTAACACAGTCATTGGTGGCAGTCGTTTCAACATGCTGTAATTGGTTGGGCCTCAGCTGGTGCTGGCTGTGACTCGGTACAATCCAACCTATTCGGGTGTCGGCTGCTGGAATTGTGCAGGTCTGGTCGGTGGGCACACGAGCTTGGAGTGCCAGAGGCGAGTCAAGTGTGTGGTGTTCGACAGCTGCTGTTCAACGAGTTCGACAACATCCAGCGCGTGGCGGCCGGCGTGCTGTGCGAGCTGGCCGCGGACAAGGAGGGCGCCGAGATGATCGAGCGCGAGGGCGCCACCGCCCCGCTCACCGACCTACTGCACAGCCGCAACGAGGGTGTTGGTGGGTACTGGGCAATCCCACGGAGGGTGTTGGTGGGTACTGGGCAATCCCACGGAGGGTGTTGGTGGGTACTGGGCAATCCCACGGAGGGTGTTGGTGGGTACTGGGCAATCCCACGGAGGGTGTTGGTGGGTACTGGGCAATCCCACGGAGGGTGTTGGTGGGTACTGGGCAATCCCACGGAGGGTGTTGGTGGGTACTGGGCAATCCCACGGAGGGTGTTGGTGGGTACTCGGCAATCCCACGGAGGGTGTTGGTGGGTACTGGGCAATCCCACGGAGGGTGTTGGTGGGTACTGGGCAATCCCACGGAGGGTGTTTGTGGGTACTGGGCAATCCCACGGAGGGTGTTGGTGTTGGAGTACTGGGCAATCCCACGGAGGGTGTTGGTGGGTACTGGGCAATCCCACGGAGGGTGTTGGTGGGTACTGGGCAATCCCACGGAGGGTGTTGGTGGGTACTCGGCAATCACACGGAGGGTGCATATGGAACACGTGTCTGTTAAGGCATTAAGGCATAGTGTCTGGCACTCTGTTAAGGCATTACAATCACTCAATCATAGTTCAGCTGTTGATGTGATCGATGTGTGTAAAATTGTTATTATAAGGATAGTTAAAGGGATTAGTATAGTTAAAGGGATAATGCCAATCTGAATGTTTTTTTTTTAATTTAGGGTATCACAGTGGTCATCAATTCAAGTTTTACAAGTCGGATGCAGGCCAGTTAAGCGCCAATCGGTGCTTCAGTCAAAGACTGGTTGATGAATGAAATAGGCTGTCTGACGTAATGGAGAATCCCTCGTTAAATGTATTTAAAGCTAGAGTGGAAAAATGACGTGGGTCCTATCATTTTTTAAATAAAAATTATAAGTTGTGCAATATGGGGATGATAATTGGGGGTGAGTGTGGTGGAATTGATGCTGGTAGGTGTGCGCTGTGAGTTATGGTCATGATGGGCCCAGCCTTTGATGCCAGGTAGAGGCCATGGGGATATACTGTTGGTTGCTATATGACAGGGCATATATGCAAAATATTTAGGATAATTGTACGTTTCCTATAGACAGAGCCCCGATGGGCCCCTGTGGCCCCTAGTTGTGCTTCATTCTTTGTGTTCTTTATGTTCTGACCTGAACGTGTCCCGGCAGCCACGTAGCGTCTGTCGTGACTTGAGCGTCCTACCTGAACGTGCCCCGGCAGGCACATAGCGTCTGTTGTGATCTGAGCGTCCTACCTGAACGTGCCCCAGCAGCCACGTAGCGTCTGTCGTGACCTGAGCGTCCTACCTGAACGTGTCCCGGCAGCTACGTAGCGTCTGTTGTGACCTGAGCGTCCTCCCGGCTACTGTCTTCGAGGTTCCATGGCTCACTTCCTTGATATCTTTTGTCCAAACGCTGTTTTCGTGTATGCATCGGGAAATACTTGTCAGACAGATGTTCACAAAGGGATGGAGTACCACAAGGAAGTGTACTAAGCGTGGCGCTGTTCGCCATCATGATTAACGACATCTGCGACTCCCTTCCACGTAGCATTGGTAGATCACTCTTTGTAGACGATGTTGCGATTTGGTGCTGTACATCCAGTGCACGACAGTTGCAGTTGGCGGTATCCCACTTGGAAAGGTGGAGTTCCGAGAACGGGTTCCAATTCTCGATTGCGAAAACCGTTGGTATTCACTTTTGTCGGCGCCGCCAGAATAGCCGGACCCTGCTCTCCGGCTACATGGCCAGCCAGTTCCCTTTCGGCGAGTCGCTCGATTTTTGGGAGTAATTTTTGACACCCATCTGAATTGCAAGGAATATTTTAAGACACTTCGGGAGGATTTTTTAGATCCCTAAACCTACTAAAGATGGTTGCACGTACATCTTACGGAGGAGACAGAAAAACCATGTTGCTGTTGTATTGCTCCCTCATCCGATCAAAACTCGGCTACGCATGTTTTGTATATGACCGCATGCGCAACAAGCAAACGCTCACTGGGAACTGTCCACCACTCGGAGCTCCGCATTGTGACCGGAGCTTTCCGCACTTCACCTTCTGCCAGCCTCCTGGCTGAAACCCACGATCCGCCACTCTCGCTCCGCCGCGAAATGCTCTGGATGCGCTATGCCTGCAAGCTGCGCCAATTTCCGGTCACCCCGCATATGCGCACGTGTTCTATCGACTTATTGCATCGTTTGATCGAGGACGCATTCTGTATGCCATCCCCTTTTGCGTTCGCATACGCAGGCTCTTTGAGAACAGTGGGATTCGACGGAAGGGAATTATGCGGTTAAATCTGGTTCAAACGCCTCCATTGGCAAGTGGACTCCTCCTATAATAGATATGCCACTTTCCTCGGTTGGAAAGGATCATGCTACACCACAGGACCGGCTGTCATGTGCGCTCTAACACATAGCCTCGTTCGAGAGATATGTCCGATTTACACAGATGGATCCAAGACCGATGTTGGTGTGGGCAGTGCATTTGTTACTGGGTCTCTGTCAATATCTTTTTACCTACCACCACATGCAGCTGTCTACACGTCAGAGCTGGTGGCGATCACAAAGTCCCTCAGTTTTATTGAAGTGGGGCGGGATGCCTCGCATGCCATTTTTACCGACTCGCTCAGCAGTCTGGGCGCTAAAGCAGTTTAACCAACCTGACACCATTTTACAGGATGTTTAACGGCGTCTCAGATCATTGGCTCAAGCTGGGAAGACTATTGTCCTCTGTTGGATCCCGAACCATGTCGGCATCATTGGGAACGAGGCAGCGGATGCTGCTGCGAAACGAGCAGCTCAAGCCCCATACATTCGATCTATGCCGCTTCCGCGAGGGAGTATGACCATTCTATCGCTACTTTTGTTTTACAAAATGGCAATCTAGTTGGGACACACTGCAGGATAATAAACTGCGAAAGATCAAACCATGCCTTGGAGAGTGACCCTCGTCCTACCGTAGGACGAGGCGGGACGAAGTCGTGTTCTGCCGCCTTAGGCTAGGGCACCCACCCAACGCACCACCATCTGCTCTGTGGGGAGGACAGGCCACACTGCCCTCGATGTCACGCACCACTGTCAGTGCGTCACGTTCTGATATCCTGTCCCCTGCTCGCCGAGCTCTTGGAGCTTCTTGGAGTCGTGCAGTCGCTGTCACTCCGCGAACTCCTGGGTGACCACTCACGCGTGGTAACTTCAGGACAACTTTTTCGCTCTCTCTCGGATGTCGAATTCAGAGCGATTTACACACCTCACTGACATGCAGCTATTAAGCTCTTCAGCTGCTGAGTGCGTCGTAAAACCACAACCACCACTACCACTTAGAAAGTTGCAGTGGTCGAGTTTTACCGCTCGGCCCAAGACATGATTTAATGCATATGGCACTTGCCGTGCAATACATGCGAGGTTTTTACGTCCATACTTTTGCAGTGTGTCTTTCAACGGCTGGTCGTTTGGGCGCAAAATTGCCTTAGCAGTGTACGCGCCTTGAAGTCCAAATGGCTAACGTGACACGAAGTGTCTGTCTGTTCTGACCTAAGTGCCCCCTCGGCAGCCACGTACGCTGCGGCGGTGCTGTTCCGGATGTCCGAGGACAAGCCGCACGACTACAAGAAGCGGCTGTCGATGGAGCTGACCAACAGCCTGATCCGCGACGACCCGGCCATGTGGAACGGCGGGGACATGAGCATGCCGCCCGACCTGCAGGACATGCTGGCGCAGGAGCAGGGCTACGACGGCCTCTACGGCCAAGGCACGCCCAGCGTCCGCTCCGGCCACGGTCCGTACGGCCAGGGTCAGTGTGGTGGGCGGAAGGGGACCGCGGCCCGGTAGCGGGGGAGTGGGCGGGCTCTAGAGTGAGAAGAGAGAAGTCGCTGTTAGTCCCAGCTGAAACAGCCTGTGCCATCGCCAGTATGGCCCAGCTCATTTATGGGTCCGGCTGCCGGTAACTATTATATCGTGGTACATGGCATAGTATGTTGCAGTCGGCCAGCAACGTGAACTTTGTCGATGAGACTTGCACGGGCATCCATGGAGGGTCGGGCGGTAGCCTCTATGGGGGTGTGCATAACTTTCGGAGCGCAGGGTATGACCCAATAACGGTAGCCTCTATGTATGGTGTTTATGACCGCCTGTATGGAGGCAGGCTGCAACTTGGTGCCGGCAGCCTCTATGGAGGGTGTGTATGACCATCTGTCTGGCGGCAGGGTACGACCCGGTGCCGGTAGCCTCCATGGAGGGCCTGGAGCTGGGCTCAGCCGGGCCGGCCAGCAACTACGGCCCGCTGGACCCGATGGACGTGGCGCCGTCCTCGGCACAGCCCGACATGGGCTTCGACAACATGGCCGACCTGCCGCCGCAGCCCCCGCGCGACAACAACCAGGTATGGGCTGGCGTCGCAAGCGCTGACACTGATCACCGACCGCACGGGCTGACCCACGACCCTGCTGACCACGATCACCGACCGCACGGCCCTGCTGATACCGACCGCACGGCCCTGCTGACCACTGATGACGACGCTGCTGACATGATCCCGCCGGCCCTGCTGACCCGGCCCGCGACACTGATCACCGACCGCACGGCCCTGCTGACCACACGGCCCTGCTGACCACTGATCACCGACCGCACGGCCCTGCTGACCACACGGCCCTGCTGACCACTGATCACCGACCGCACGGCGGCACACGGCCCTGCTGACCACTGATCACCGACCGCACGCAGCAGACCACAGCTGCTGCGGGTCGTGCGTCGGTGTCGTGGTGGGGTGTGGACCGGTGCCGTGCGTGGGGTTATGTTCGGCTGTGGAGGCGAGACGTCGGTGTCGTGGTGAGGTGTGTGGACCGGTGTCGTGCGTGGGGTTAGGTTCGGCTGTGGAGGCGAGACGTCGGTGTCGTGGTGGGGTGTGTGGACCGGTGCCGTGCGTGGGGTTAGGTTCGGCTGTGGAGGCGAGACGCACAGACCGGTTCGCGGTGGTGGCGAGGGCCGCGTGTGCGGCGTCGCGGGTGGGAGAGCAGCCGCTGCGGCGTCCGCGCAGTGTTGTACCGTCCTGTCCACTGGGCACACGTGCTCTCCGTAGCGGCTTACCACCGTACCATCGGACCACTGCACCATCGTATTGATCGAAATGATAATGAATATTGACGAAATGCATGTGAATGACGAGAGATGGCTTTGCAGCTACTTGACAGACCGAAAAGCCCGGGTTAAATTTGGTGAAACCCTGTCGCGCACCAGAATCTTTTAAAAACGGCGTCCCCCCAAGGAGGAGTGTTATCTCCCCAGCTCTTCAGCATGTATGTGGCCAAATACTGTCCCTGACCACCAGAAATACTTGTTTTGTCTTATGTGGATGACTTCGTGGTACTGTCAAGGGATGTTACATTGCAGACGATTGAGAGAAGAATGCAAAGATACTTGAACTCTCTGGTTGAGTGGTTCGAGAGTCTGGAACTACGACTCTCCCCTGCCAAGTCCACGGTGACGTTATTCACGCCTGACACACATAAATGCTCTTAGCATCCTGACATCTCAGTGAATGGTATCAAGCTGCCTCTCGATCAATATTCTAAGGTTTTGGGAGTAAGGTTCGACCCCTCATGCATTTTAGTAAACATGTCTAGGAAATAAATAACGAAACCAGAAGGAAATATAATGTACTCAGAGCGGTCTCAGGAGCAAACGATGGGCAGTCCAAAGAAGACATAGTTTATCTGTACAGGCAGTTCATTAGGTCTCATTTTGACTACGCCTCACATGCGTGGCGACCCTGCATTAGCGAGACGAGTATGAAATGCAGGTGACACAAAATATCTGCCTTAGAGCGGCGACGGGCTTGACAAAGATGACTCGCATTTGAGACCTCCACAGGGTGCTTCCTGCCTTCCAGGAAGGTGCTTCCAGTGCAGAATCATCTTTATATGATTGGAGCTCAGAACGTGGCCAAGTACTTTCGACCCGACCATCCTCTAAACTGCTCCCGTGATGTGGGAGACCCTCCAAGACGAATGAGTAGCACTCCATCACGCTTCTACAACAGATTCGTGCCGCAGATGCCGTTTTATAATGAGACTGGTAAAACAATCAATGAAATGTATTCACACCACGCTTACACGAGACTCACTTGCGAGCTTAGAGAACTCGCGACTCTTAGATGCTTTGCAGCCAGACATCAATGCGGATTGATGCGGATCAATGCGGTCTGACATTGCCAGACATCAATGCGGAAGAGGAGATCCTGCCAAGACAACTTCGCGTTGACGTCACAGGACCGGGCGTAACGCTGTGTCGCTATGTACCGCCCACCAGTAGGGGTGGGCTCCACGCCGTCACTGGGCGGGCCGTAACGCTGGGTCGCCATGTACCGCCCACCAGTGGCGGTGGGCTCCACGCCGTCACTGGGCCGGCCTTGTTGTGCTGCGGCGTCGCCGACGCTGGCCAAACGCAACTTACACCACCGTCGGTATATTGGCCATTGCAGTCGATGCGCCCTTGAAACCCAACCGTCGGTATACTTACACCACCGGCGGGATGTCATGACATACGGCATGTCTGAACGGGAGCTGCACAGCCGCCGCATTACGGCATTATGTTGACGCACCCCCCCCACCCCACCCTCCCGAAGCCTCACTGGAGGTCCGATTGCATGGACACTTCGACGCTCATACGTGGGGCTTTCGCATCTTTCGCGTAATTGCCAATGCAGTGTTTTTCGACTTCAAAATGTTCCCATGGTTTATCGTGGCAGCTGCGCCACCTTATTTTCGGTTTGCGTCTCCGGCTGTACAACAACACAGCCTGACTTTGTATTATACAAATGAAAGCCATGTAAACAAATGAGCCTTGAATAAAGGTGACGTTGTATGCATACACTCGGAAAAAAACGTAACCTACTCGTCGGCCAGGCTTCCAATAACAACCGTGTTTACTGCGCCCACAATTAGGGACATACATTGCACCGACTGTGCACCGAACAAGGCGAATACGCTTGGAGCGCAGACAATCCAATACATTCGTTTTTTGCTTCTGGTGCTCTAGACACGCCTAAGGAACTTTGTATAGCTCTTTCATTGGCTAACGTCACCCAACTTGTGTTAAGCTCATTGATGCGCCCACAAAGTTCACATGTGATCATGCATCTACCAATGCAATTGAAATATATCGTTACCCTTTAACATTCACTACTTTGTGTTTGCTGCGCACTTTGCGGATTGAATCCTGAAAATCAGCCCTTTCGCCGTTATGTCCCGTGTTTCTCCTGTAGTGGGCGGGCGCCCACCCACTACAACAGGGAACTACACCTGGAAAATGACTCTGTAGGAGCGACGGCAATACTAACTTGGTATATTGAGGCAGCCAACTGGTAAGGGATTATAATGACATCACCTGTTGTACTGCCAGTGCCGGCTGCCATTGTACATCGTCATCTGCCATTGGCGCACTCGGTACAGCCGCGTGCATCAGTAGTGCAATGGTGACGTTGCACTACTAATGCACTGTACCGCCACACTGTCATGCTGTACCTCAGTCTGGCAGGTGTGCATCGAGTACAGCATCGAGCCGCATTGAAGTCACTCTATGCCTTCTTACTACAGGTGGCCGCCTGGTACACGGACCTGTGAAGTCACACTTCTGTACCACAGGTGGCCGCCTGGTACCACAGGGACCTGTGGAGTCATGCTGTACCCTCCGTACCACAGGTGGCCGCCTGGTACACGGACCTGTGAAGTCACACTTCTGTACCACAGGTGGCCGCCTGGTACGACAGGGACCTGTGGAGTCATCCTGTACCCTCTGTACCACATGTGGCCGCCTGGTACACGGACCTGTGAAGTCACGTACTTCTGTACCACAGGTGGCCGCTTGGTACGACAGGGATCTGTGAAGTCACACTGTACCTCTGTACCACAGGTGTCCGACTTGTACGGCACGGACCTGTGAAGTCACGCTGTACCTCTGTACCACAGGTGCCCGCCTTGTACGACACGGATCTGTGAAGTCACACTGTACCTTTGTACCACAGGTGCCCGCCTTATACGACACGGATCTGTGAAATCACACTGTACCTCTGTACCACAGGTGCCCGCCTTATACGACACGGACCTGTGAAGTCACGCTGTACCTCTGTACCACAGGTGCCCGCCTTGTACGACACGGACCTGTGAAGTCACGCTGTACCTCTGTACCACAGGTGCCCGCCTTGTACGACACGGACCTGTGAAGTCACGCTGTACCTCTGTACCACAGGTGCCCGCCTTGTACGACACGGATCTGTGAAGTCACACTGTACCTCTGTACCACAGGTGCCCGCCTTATACGACACGGATCTGTGAAATCACACTGTACCTCTGTACCACAGGTGTCCGACTTGTACGGCACGGACCTGTGAAGTCACGCTGTACCTCTGTACCACAGGTGCTCGCCTTGTACGACACGGATCTGTGAAGTCACACTGTACCTCTGTACCACAGGTGCCCGCCTTATACGACACGGATCTGTGAAATCACACTGTACCTCTGTACCACAGGTGCCCGCCTTATACGACACGGACCTGTGAAGTCACGCTGTACCTCTGTACCACAGGTGGCGGCCTGGTACGACACGGACCTGTGAAGTCACGCTGTACCTTTGTACCACAGGTGGCGGCCTGGTACGACACGGACCTGTGAAGTCACGCTGTACCTCTATACCACAGGTGGCGGCCTGGTACGACACGGACCTGTGAAGTCACGCTGCACCTCTGTACCACAGGTGGCGGCCTGGTTCGACACGGACCTGTGAAGTCACGCTGTACCTCTGTACCACAGGTGCCCGCCTTGTACGACACGGACCTGTGAAGTCACGCTGTTCCTCTGTACCACAGGTGGCGGCCTGGTACGACACGGACCTGTAGTGGGAATGGACACAGAGCGTCCCGCTGCTGCACGTGAGATCAGTGGCCGTGGCAGCCGACACGGCGGGATGACCTCCTCTCACTCCCGCTCCAGTGCCGGATGTGCAGGGCTCGGTCGCTCTGCCGGACTGCGCTCGCGCTCACCCCTTCCCTCGGCGGTGCTATTAGCTCGTTTTCCCCGGTCTCGGTGCGCGGCTCCACTCAGTTCTACTAGGTCTCGGCGCGGTGTCCATCCAGACTTTACACGCGGAGTCCACCGGTCGGGCTGTGACCGGTCGCATGCCATGATGGTGTGACCGCTCTGCCGACAGCCGTGCAGATTGCTTATATATCGATCGGAGTAACGCGGTAGATATGATAGATCGACCGGCGCCCGATGGAGTGGTGGCCGTTTGACATTGTGCAGCTATGTGTAGAGGGCGGGCGACGGTAGCGGTTTAGCGTGCGCTGTACCCCCGGTCACTGCACGGAGATTGAGACGCGAGCACCATGTAATCGACGATTCCAATGCATCTTTTTCTACCGTTTGTTTGTGGTGATTGTCGGCAACAGCTGGAGCGGCAGGTTTGATGCACGGGGCGACTACGTGGTTGATATTAGCTGGAAGCGCTGGTTTATGTCTTCCTGGATCTACTCTCTCTCTCTCTCTCTCTGGTTGACTGACAACACAGGATGTAGGTGGGATACGGCTGCAGTGATGTAGGTGGGAGCATAGGTCAATATAGATTCGCACTAACCTGGGTCAAGATATTCATAGACGTGCGCGAACTTGGCTAACTTCGGCCACGTTTGAGGGACAAACAGGCGGAGCTCCAGGCAGGACGGTTAGATATGGTCAGTCCTGCACGGTGCACATTGCAGTTCATGATATTCACATCCGGAGACCCGGTCGCCTCCATTCTCATGTGATTTAAGGAACACTGGGAGCTACAGCTACATAGGTGATGACCTAGGTTTTGAGAGGGTTTCGGGAATGAGGGCTGTTTCGTTCGACGGATCGTGACCTGTGTCTTCGTGACGCGGCACGCGTCAGTCCGCAACAGTTCCCGCCAGGCAAACATATCATTCAAGTGCGTTTATTCGACTGTCAATAGCAAGCGTTCGCCTTTACAAAAATATGCTCACGAAGAGGCGGCCATCTCGCGGCTCGGCTGGCGGGTGGCCGCGAGTCGAGTCATGGTGTTCACAGGGGCGAGTCCTAGCTACATCATCACACCGACAAGGGAGCCAGGCAGCTGCCGCCGACGTCCCCAGGACCGCCTCCCACCAGTCACGTCACGTCTGACAAACAACAGACTAATGACGTACGCGCCATTTTGGTGGGCGGTGACGGCTCTCATCTGAGGACCGCCCTCTTCACGACAGGAGACCGCTCGGCCCAGGCCGGCCCGCCGCAAGACTATGATAAATCGCCGACTCGGACAGGTCACGAGACAGGCCATCCGCGCCGTCGGGAGCCCCCCCACCCCACTCTCATCAAACCGGCCATGTCCCGCTCAGTTTCGGCTGAAGTTGTCCGGTGACGGAGCACGTGACGCGCGATATTTTCCCGGACTGGACGCCACAAGTGCAGTGTATTCCGATGGTGGCGTGCATTGATGCAGGGAGTCGTCCACTGATGCACTCGACCCACCACGATGGCCGGCCCCTGTTAGCCCATGCTGTTGCCATGGGCTCTAATTGCATTGCTGACAGGCACATACAAATATGGGGGCAGACAATAATAAAAACAATTCGAATGTGTTTGGATGATACTGCGGAATCGGGCTCTGCGATAAGCAGAGCTTGTTTCGCGGGTCATGAGCCGACCGTACGATCGGGGAATTAGAGTTCAACGGCACGATTTTAGCAGTGCTGAGAGCGCTCCGACTTGGCCGCTCCCAGCCTTACCGGACCGACAGTCAGCTGGTCTCGGCCACAGGCCACACACTGCCACTCCGACCTTCCGGACCGGCTAGTCTCAGCGGAGGCCATTTCCAACCTTGCCGGACCGGCTGTCAGCTGGCTCCCGCCGGAGGCCATACGCAGCCGCGTGAAGCGAACCGAACCGTCTTGTTGGAACAGCCTGTTCAAACAAGACGGTTCGGTTCGCAACAAGACCTGTTCCGAACAGGGGAAACCAAAGGCAAACACTTCCGATCGAGCTGCCGGGACGACATATGCGGATGCAGATCTTCATTCAAACAGCTGAAGGATTGGACTATCCCACTCTACGAAAGGGATATCTAGCACCGGGACAATGCTGTTTTCAACGACAGGTTTCGTCTGAACAATTGCTGGCTTATTCGTGAGATACAAAAGCTCTTTTGTTGAGCGCCGAACCGAACTTGCAGCAAATCCTGACGTGCCTTCCTACAGGCCAGCTGCGTTCTGGTTGTAGCTAATCACCAAAAACACTAAGTGCGGATTTAGGTGAACCTGTGGGTACCTGCGAATACCTGGCGAAGCCCAGTGGGTGACTCAATGCGATATCGTGTTCCTCATATGGCGATTGCCGGCGTGAACGGCCCAACGATTCATGGAATGGCTGCTGAAGCCCACAGATGCCCACCGGGAGAGCAGGTCACATGGTCGCCGGGTGCGGTCACCAGCGCGCCCTGCATTCGGCCACCATCTACACCTACAGCGGCGGCGGCAGTGTTCGAGCACACCCACCCCTGAGGCGATCCGACCTACTCCACACGGGGCCGTCAGTCCCGCCAGAGCCACACACGGGATCCAGTTCAGCTGCGGCCGAGAACGCCACCAAATTGCAGCTCGCCGCACCCTGACACGACACGACACGGCAGAGGCTGGGACCTCCATACATTAGCGCTCTGCTGCCAATCCAAGCCTTCGTGCACACATCACTGTCAACTTAAAAGATTTCAGACACTCTGGCAATGAAATGACAACAAAAGTGACAGTCGCAGTATCCTGGTTCCAGTCCAGAACTTCTGCGGTGTCCAAGCAACCTGATTCCATGCCCTCAAGCGGGACCGGCCAAGTCTACAACTCAAAACAGTAGCGCTTTGCGCCAGCTCCGGCTTTGCCGCCAACGATTCTCCCGCACTGATCTAGAAATGAACGGGCGACAAATCGTCAACGGCACAACTATGTGGAGCCATCTCCCCGAGAAGCTGGCTGAATATGAACTATTACCGTCAATAAAACACAACGCCATCAACAAAACCAACACAACACGGAATATCATTAAAGCATGCGAGAATGCGGCGAGTCAAAACATAAACGAATGCGGTGTGGGTGGCCACTCGAGGAAACATGGGACTTTCCCTGGATAGAGGCACACAGTACAGCTTGGCAGTGATACGCCTGAGGGAACAACCCTCCAGCTCATTTGAAGTCACCTGATAGGCACACAAATGTCGGGCGGTGCAGCACCACTCAACTGCCCTGTCAGGCTTCCTGCTATTGATGAAGAGCCAGTCCCCGCTAGTCGGTTGGTCCATCTGAGCGGTCCCCACTGGTCAGTTGGTCCGCCTGAGCGGTCTTCGCTGGTGAGTTGGTCCGCCTGAGCAGTTCTCGCTGATTAGCCTGAGCGTCCTCGCTGGTCAGTTGGTCCGCCTGAGCGGTCCCCACTGGTCAGTTTGTCCGCCTGAGCGTCCTCACTGGTCAGTTGGTCCGCCTGAGCAGTACTCGCTGGTCAGTTGGTCCGCCTGAGCGGTCTTCGCTGGTCAGTTGGTCCGCCTGAGCAGTACTCGCTGGTCAGTTGGTCCGCCTGAGCAGTTCTCGCTGATTAGCCTGAGCGTCCTCGCTGGTCAGTTGGTCCGCCTGAGCGGTCCCCACTGGTCAGTTTGTCCGCCTGAGCGTCCTCACTGGTCAGTTGGTCCGCCTGAGCAGTACTCGCTGGTCAGTTGGTCCGCCTGAGCGGTCTTCGCTGGTCAGTTGGTCCGCCTGAGCAGTACTCGCTGGTCAGTTGGTCCGCATGAGCGGTTTTCGCTGGTCAGTTGGTCCGCCTGAGCGTCCTCACTGGTCAGTTGGTCCGCCTGAGCGTCCTCACTGGTCAGTTGGTCCGCCTGAGCAGTACTCGCTGGTCAGTTGGTCCGCCTGAGCGGTCTTCGCTGGTCAGTTGGTCCGCCTGAGCAGTACTCGCTGGTCAGTTGGTCCGCCTGAGCGGTCTTCGCTGGTCAGTTGGTCCGCCTGAGCGTCCTCACTGGTCAGTTGGTCCGCCTGAGCGGTCTTCGCTGGTCAGTTGGTCCGCCTGAGCGGTCTTCGCTGGTCAGTTGGTCCGCCTGAGCGGTCCTCGCTGGTCAGTTGGTCCGCCTGAGCGGTCTCCGCTGGGACGGTTCAGAGGTACCGCTGGATACCGGCACTGGTGGATAGAACGGTACTCCGTGCTGCCGGCGGCTTCTTGGCACGGAGGGGTACTCCCTCCGGCAGGAGAAGTATTCCTGCTGACAGGCAACGAGTTCCCTGACGGCCGGAAGGAGCCGTCTGCCAGGCGAAAGAACAGTTCCGGATAGAGAGTGAGCGCGGTGTCTTCTCGTTCACCGCGAGCTATGCTCCTGCTGGCGGGGATGACCGCTGCCGTCTTTGGGAGTCCGGCCATCCGTGGGCTCGTCTTTCAGCTGTCCGTGGGTCTGTGAGCTCTCGCTGGATCCGTCCTCAGACCCCACCTCAAGTTGCAGAGCTGCCGGGCTCTCGAAGGCCGCCGCGCCAGGGAGCGGCAGACACGGCCACGGCCAGCGCCTGCGAGGTCCGACCGCCGCCGCCCGCCCGCCCGCCCGGCCGGCCGGTCCGGGTCCGGCCGCACCCGCCGCTACACGGTATCCGGATCCGACTCGTTCAGATCCACCAGCTCCCGCTCCGGAGGCGCTTCCCGCTCTCTGTCGGAATCGGAACCGGCGACGTCACGCGGCACCGTCGATGACGTCACAATCGATCGCGTCAACGATGATGCAACCGTGCCTCCCACGCAGCATGCTATCAGGGTAGTTGCGTTTATCAGGCGAACATTGGTTAATTCAATGAGGCCGATCACAGTATATCGCGTGAATCTATTTGCATTAGGTTGATGTCCGTGCTATCCGTATCTAATCCATCTCACATTGCAATACGTGCTGAGCTGCAGTGTGATCACATGGTATCAGTCGCCATGTCTTCCATAACATCAGCTATAATATATAATACATAATATATAATATAACATTCATAACATCACTCCACACGGACCTCAGGTAAATCGAGTCACGCCACGTCTAGCCAACCATGTCTCCTGGCCTGTTACATTTGGTTTACTGCCTGCATTCTAATGTCAGCACGCGACAATCACCCCAACATACTTCTACACTGCCTGCGATTATACATGCTGAGCGAGCACGCGATAATCACCCTAGCTTAGTGTCCAAAATTCCCATATTTGAGTCGGCATGGTATTCAGCTGGGAATAATTTTCGACTCTTCCCCCATCATCAACTTCCCATTCGCATCTGTTCCTGCTCGTACATTCAGAATTGCAATCAAGCTGCGGCAATATTGCATAAACAATCAATAAGACATTCAAATATCTTCTTTTTAACCCAACTTAATAACCTGCATCTTGCTTTCAGAGCATTTGTTCGAACTCTGGAAGATTCCTGCAATGTCCCTGGCCAGATGCTCAAAATATTCGATCTTGTGAAGATATTGCGTCTTTTAAGGACCTACTATTGAGTCATCTGATCAGTATATCTTGATGCCCAAGGTGCTCAATAAAATTGTAAGTGCTAACACAACGTTGAATATAATTTTCGAATACACAAAGCTACTTAATCGAATAATAACATGAACGTCACGAATTTTTCCATGCTGATAGAAATAATCAATATCACTACAGTTGTGAGACTCTAATACCAGGACGGACTATTGTTTTCGTGAAAATGTTCGTTCTGATACACTTTTTTTACGCTAAGACGAATACAAGATTAGCTAACTTCCCTGTCCAATGTGAGACAGTGTTCCTATGTTTAATTTCAAGGTACATTAGAACTGCTAGAAAATCATGGTTTGATTAACATTCCGGCTTTTAAAGTATAAGTTTCCATTCACACACTAATTTTCCAGGAATAATTTTTTACTTTGGCATCTGCGCCCGACATGAATTTTGATACACATGCCTCATCTATCCTGCGACCTTAGCGCCAGAGATAAGTATTCGCGACCGCACGCTTGCCGATCCCGCCGATCCCTCACTCGACCGCCGACCGCCGGCAGCACAGCAACATGCAGCGACACCCACCACCCACCTCACCTCGCGGCAGCGCCGACACGGCCGCCTGACGTCACGGTGTCGGCGACGCGTGCTGCGACACCGGCGACACCGGCGACACCAGCGACACCAGCGTCAGCGGCGCCGGCCGCGCGCCCCGGTCCGGCTCGGACCGGTCGCTGCGGCGTGTCGGGGGATCACGTGACAGCAGGCAACACACCACAACCAGACGGAGAAGGCACATCACAACACAGCACAACACTGACACCCAGGCGACAGGCAGGGGCTACACATAGATTAGCAGGTGACGCGGCAGATGTCAACCACTGGTCACTGATATCTATATGACTGATATTAATATATATATATATATATATATATATATATATATATATATATATATATATATATATATATATATATGGGTAATTCCAGATGGAGATGCGAACAGACGTACACATTGATGTATTAATTGATGAAATATAAAACAAGGGAGGGAGGAAAAGATAGCGAGTTAGAAAAAAAGGATCGATGTGAGGGAAGGAGATACATTTTCAGGTCGAAGGGCGATTACCCCTGCTCCGGATTAGATTACATTCGATACCCAGCCAGTGACTCGCGGTCGTTTCAGCATCTGTCGCACCGTAGGCCTCTGACCAGCACGTCAAGGAACCCATGCATTGCGTGCACATACAAATCACACCTTCCAGCGCAATCGTGGTGTGAGAACGTACCGGACGCAAGCTACAACTAGGTAACGAGGCGATGCCCCCACTCAGCGATACAACCACCCAGACCAAGCCCGATGCAAACGACAGCGTTGAGACAGCGCCCCAAAACCGTGCAGTTGGCACAGCGGAGCGATCAAATGCTTACCGTTTTCTATATCTCATGATGATGGCAACAATCACAGAGTTACCAGCTAGCAAGACGACCATGATTATGATTGGCAGGATGGTATCTGAAACGAACAAGAACACAACGTCGGAAGGTGTGACCGTGACAACAAAAATGTCTAGCACCAGAAGAAACCAGCAGACCACGTTTGCCAACGGCGCCAATACCCGTACATTCCCTCCTGCCATGTGTTGACGGAAAGCACAAACAGGTGCAAGATTTCACTGTGAGAGGTGTTGCCACATACGGAAAACATGGTGTGATAGGATAAAGGTACCTTTCCAGGGTGTGTGACAGTCTGACAAGTTCTTACTCCTCCGCTGCCAGCGCCGGTTCATGGCATCGCAGCTCACGGGAGACCGTGTGCTGATTGGGCACAGGAAGGATCGCCGACCGACGAGGGACGTCATCAGAGACTCCCACAGGAAGGATCGCACGACCGACGAGGGACGTCATCAGAGACTCCCACAGGAAGGATCGTACGACCGACGAGGGACGTCATCAGAGACTCCCACAGGAAGGATCGTACGACCGACGAGGGACGTCATCAGAGACTCCCACAGGAAGGATCGCACGATCGACGAGGGACGTCATCAGATACTCCCACAGGAAGGATCGTACGACCGACGAGGGACGTCATCAGAGACTCCCACATGAAGGATCGCACGACCGACGAGGGACGTCATCAGATACTCCCACAGGAAGGATCGTACGACCGACGAGGGACGTCATCAGAGACACCCACAGGAAGGATCGCACGACCGACGAGGGACGTCATCAGAGACTCCCACAGGAAGGATCGCACGACCGACGAGGGACGTCATCAGAGACTCCCACAGGAAGGATCGCACGACCGACGAGGGACGTCATCAGAGACTCCCACAGGAAGGATCGTACGACCGACGAGGGACGTCATCAGAGACACCCACAGGAAGGATCGCACGACCGACGAGGGACGTCATCAGAGACTCCCACAGGAAGGATCGCACGACCGACGAGGGACGTCATCAGAGACTCCCACAGGAAGGATCGTACGACCGACGAGGGACGTCATCAGAGACTCCCACAGGAAGGATCGCACGACCGACGAGGGACGTCATCAGAGACTCCCACAGGAAGGATCGCACGACCGACGAGGGACGTCATCAGAGACTCCCACAGGAAGGATCGCACGACCGACGAGGGACGTCATCAGAGACTCCCACAGGAAGGATCGCACGATCGACGAGGGACGTCATCAGAGACTCCCGGAGAGACGCTGATCGAACTGAAGCACATTTGATTGCACAAGCCGTAATTCCGTCTTCGACAACGTGTCCGACCGCCTACTACAGACTGCTGGTGGCGAACATTGCCGTCCATAGCCTCAGACTGACCGGGTCCTAAGGCGGTACAACAGGGGCGGAGTGGCGATATCGGGTCGGCGCCAATTATCTCGGCGCGCACACACGTCATCACGGTGGGTCTGATGCAGACTGCTGTCGTGGCGGTACACATTGTGAGCTATCCTGGATTTTAGGTTGGATGACGTCCCATATATGGAACCTAAAATGTGCTTCGCTTTCCTGAGAATATCAGCGACGCCAAAATTGTGCCAGATGAAGACGAAAAATAAAATCGGCGAGAATTCGCGGCCCTCGGGTTGACCAACATGACGAAGATTCCAACTAGAGCGATAGGCACATATTTCAATGCAACTACAACTGTTGCGTTCCGCTGAGCGTTGTAGTGACGTGACGAGTGTTGAAGTGACGTGAAGCAGGGGCGAATCCAGGAATTTGGCTGAAGTGGGGGCATCGTCTGGAGGGCCGACATTACCTCGGAGAAGAGCAACTGATTGGTACCACTGCAATCCACCCGACTGCCCCTGGAGGGAGCCTTTTATCCCCAGGGGGCGCCTGCAGGCTGACAGCATTTAACGGGGGTGCAGCCGAGCGTCATAGCAGGGCGCCTTTTTCGTTCAGAGGGACACCTCCATGGGACTCCATGGGAGGCGAGCACATGTCCCCTGTTCTCACCCTGGGATCCGCCCCTGACGTCAGCGTCAGCCGACGCCATCGCACGTGCTGAAGAATGTTCCGCCAACGAAGAGGTTCGCTGACCAGCGTGTCCTAACGGCCGGCCACCCCCGAGGTACGTACACCTACTGACCAGCGTGTCCTAACCGCCGGCCACCCCCGAGGTACGTACACCTACTGACCAGCGTGCCCTGACGGCCGGCCACCCCCGAGGTACGTACACCTACTGACCAGCGTGTCCTAACGGCCGGCCACCCCCGAGGTACGTACACCTACTGACCAGCGTGCCCTGACGGCCGGCCACCCCCGAGGTACGTACACCTACTGACCAGCGTGTCCAAACGGACGGCCACCCCCGAGGTACGTACACCTACTGACCAGCGTGTCCTAACCGCCGGCCACCCCCGAGGTACGTACACCTACTGACCAGCGTGCCCTGACGGCCGGCCACCCCCGAGGTACGTACACCTACTGACCAGCGTGTCCTAACCGCCGGCCACCCCCGAGGTACGTACACCTACTGACCAGCGTGCCCTGACGGCCGGCCACCCCCGAGGTACGTACACCTACTGACCAGCGTGTCCTAACGGACGGCCACCCCCGAGGTACGTACACCTACTGACCAGCGTGTCCTAACCGCCGGCCACCCCCGAGGTACGTACACCTACTGACCAGCGTGCCCTGACGGCCGGCCACCCCCGAGGTACGTACACCTACTGACCAGCGTGTCCTAACCGCCGGCCACCCCCGAGGTACGTACACCTACTGACCAGCGTGCCCTGACGGCCGGCCACCCCCGAGGTACGTACACCTACTGACCAGCGTGTCCTAACGGACGGCCACCCCCGAGGTACGTACACCTACTGACCAGCGTGTCCTAACCGCCGGCCACCACCGAGGTACGTACACCTACTGACCAGCGTGCCCTGACGGCCGGCCACCCCCGAGGTACGTACACCTACTGACCAGCGTGTCCTAACCGCCGGCCACCCCCGAGGTACGTACACCTACTGACCAGCGTGCCCTGACGGCCGGCCACCCCCGAGGTACGTACACCTACTGACCAGCGTGTCCTAACCGCCGGCCACCCCCGAGGTACGTACACCTACTGACCAGCGTGTCCTAACCGCCGGCCACCCCCGAGGTACGCACACCTACTGACCAGCGTGTCCTAACCGCCGGCCACCCCCGAGGTACGTACACCTACTGACCAGCGTGCCCTGACAGCCGGCCACCCCCGAGGTACGTACACCTACTGACCAGCGTGCCCTGACGGCCCGCCACCCCGAGGTACGCACACCTACTGACCAGCGTGCCCTGACGGCCGGCCACCCCCGAGGTACGTACACCTACTGACCAGCGTGCCCTGACGGCCGGCCACCCCGAGGTACGTACACCTACTGACCAGCGTGCCCTAACGGCCGGCCACCCCCGAGGTACGTACACCTACTGACCAGCGTGCCCTGACGGCCGGCCACCCCCGAGGTACGCACACCTACTGACCAGCGTGCCCTGACGGCCGGCCACCCCCGAGGTACGTACACCTACTGACCAGCGTGCCCTGACGGCCGGCCACCCCCGAGGTACGTACACCTACTGACCAGCGTGCCCTGACGGCCGGCCACCCCCGAGGTACGTACACCTACTGACCAGCGTGCCCTAACGGCCGGCCACCCCCGAGGTACGTACACCTACTGACCAGCGTGCCCTGACGGCCGGCCACCCCCGAGGTACGTACACCTACTGACCAGCGTGCCCTAACGGCCGGCCACCCCCGAGGTACGTACACCTACTGACCAGCGTGTCCTGACGGCCGGCCACACCTAAGGTACGTACACCTACTGACCAGCGTGCCCTAACGGCCGGCCACCCCCGAGGTACGCACACCTACTGACCAGCGTGCCCTAACCGCCGGCCACCCCCGAGGTACGTACAGCTACTGACCAGCGTGTCCTAACCGCCGGCCACCCCTGAGGTACGTACACCTACTGACCAGCGTGCCCTGACGGCCGGCCACCCCCGAGGTACGTACACCTACTGACCAGCGTGCCCTAACGGCCGGCCACCCCCGAGGTACGTACACCTACTGACCAGCGTGCCCTGACGGCCGGCCACCCCCGAGGTACGTACACCTACTGACCAGCGTGTCCTAACCGCCGGCCACCCCTGAGGTACGTACACCTACTGACCAGCGTGCCCTAACGGCCGGCTACCCACGAGGTACGTTACACTTTTTTTTGCGAATTCGCTTTGGAACCGGTTGGATTAGTGTTTATTATGTGCTTGCGATCACGGGAAGGTACTTTACAAATCTGGATTTGACCAAGATTTCATATGGTCGCAAAATTTGCCCGGCCGACCGGCCGCCGCGCCCAGCCGGCCGGCCGGCAATGCGCGTCCGGACGAGGCGTTGCTAGTCGGTTGCCAGCTGCCTTAACCCACTACTAGAGATAGCAATCTGCAGAAATTATTGGGCCCAAGACCGACCCGAACCCGATCTCTGAAGTCCCAGACCCGGTACGAGCCCCACGGTGAAACACTATACAGTGAGACTATGGAAGTAGACGGCAAAGTGAGACTAGCCTGGTCATGTCAGCTATGCCATGATATAGCACTTGGTCATAATCATTTCAGCACGTAGTAATTGGAGCATTTCATCATTTGCGCTCACGTGCATGCATTCGGCAACATATAATCCCGTTTGTTAAGCTGTGGTTTTCTTCAGCATGAGTAAAACATATCTGACTTAGCTTTTATGTTCTAATGGAGTTGGAGCCGCTAAGATACTACGGCATGCGCGAATAAGGTAGTGGGTAGAGGTGGCAAAACTCAGACCCGAGGGTCCAACATAAGCCCAAACGGGCCTCTGCCGGGCCTGACCGTCAACTCCTCTATAGGATTCAATGCAAAAGTTGAGTCTGGACCGGTCCTAGGATTTACGTCAGGCTCGTACCGGGTCTGGGACTTCAGAGATCGGGTTCGGGTCGGTCTTGGGCCCAATAATTTCTGCAGATTGCTATCTTTAGTAGTGGGTTAAGGCAGCTGGCAACCGACTAGCAACGCCTCGTCCGGACGCCCATTGCCGGCCGGCCGGCCGGGCGCGGCGGCCGGCCGGCTGGGCAAATTTTGCGACCATATGAAATCTTGGTCAAATCTAGATAAAAAGTACCTTCCCGTGATCGCAAGCACATCATAAACAGGAATCCAACCGGCTCAAAAGCGAATTCCAAAAAATGTGTATACGTCCCTGGCTAACGTACACCTACTGGACAGCGTGCACTAACGGCCAGCGAGCGAGCTCCGAGGTAGGTACGCCTTCTGACCGGTGTATCCCAAGAGCCGGCGACCTCCGAGGTAGGTACGCCTTCTGACCGGTGTATCCCAAGGGCCGGCGACCTCCGAGGTAGGTACGCCTTCTGACCGGTGTATCCCAAGGATCCGGCGACCTCCGAGGTAGGTACGCCTTCTGACCGGTGTATCCCAAGGACCCGGCGACCTCCGAGGTAGGTACGCCTTCTGACCGGTGTATCCCAAGGGCCGGCGACCTCCGAGGTAGGTACGCCTTCTGACCGGTGTATCCCAAGGATCCGGCGACCTCCGAGGTAGGTACGCCTTCTGACCGGTGTATCCCAAGGGCCGGCGACCTCCGAGGTAGGTACGCCTTCTGACCGGTGTATCCCAAGGGCCAGCGACCTCCGAGGTACATACGTACACCTACTGACCGGTACGCCTGCCGGTGAGGCTCCACCATAGTTCGACACAGCTCGGTACAGCATATACCAGGTAACGATACATCATGTATCAGATCACGATACAGCAAAAAAAAACAGGTCACGTCCACTCCTGCCACGCCACTTGATGACATCATTCGGCAGCACGAGCAGCCGGTGGGGTCACTCACGAGCAGCCGGCGATGTCACCCACGAGCAGCCGGTGGGGTCACTCACGAGCAGCCGGTGAGGTCACTCACAAGCAGCCGGTGAGGTCACTCACGAGCAGTTGGTGGGGCCACCCACGCGCAGCCGGTGGGGTCACTCACGAGCAGCCGGTGAGGTCACTCACGAGCAGCCGGTGAGGTCACTCACGAGCAGTTGGTGGGGCCACTCACGAGCAGCCGGTGGGGGCACTCACGAGCAGCCGGCGAGGTCACTCACGAGCAGCCGGTGGGGTCAATCACGAGCAGTCGGTGGGGTCACTCACGAGCAGCCGGTGGGGTCACTCACGAGCAGTTGGTGGGGTCACTCACAAACAGTCGATGGGATCGCTCACGAGCAGTCGGTGGGGTCACTCACGAGCAGTCGGTGGGGTCACTCACAAACAGTCGATGGGATCGCTCACGAGCAGCCGGTTGGGTCACTCACAAGCAGTCGGTGTGGCCACTCACGTGCAGTCGGTGGGGTCACTCACGTGCAGTCGGTGGGGTCACTCACGTGCAGTCGGTGTGGCCACTCACGTGCAGTCGGTGGGGTCACTCACGTGCAGTCGGTGTGGCCACTCACGTGCAGTCGGTGTGGCCACTCACGTGCAGTCGGTGGGGTCACTCACGAGCAGTCGGTGGGGCCACTCACAAACAGCCGGTGGGGTCACTCAAGGACAGCCGACGAGGTCACTCACGAGCAGCCGGTAGGGTCGCTCACGAGCAGCCGGTGGGGTCACTCACCAACAAACATGCTGTTGCGCTGCAGTACAGCCTGCAGCTCCGGTCTGGCGGTGACCAGCTCCTGCTCCAGGATTCTCCGCACCGTGGCGTTGGCAAACTCCATCAATATCCGCACATCTGACCACAACATAAGCACCGTCAATATCCGCACATCTGACCACAACACGAGCACCGTCAATATCCGCACATCTGACCACAACGCACGTACCGCCAATACCCGCACATCTGACCACAACACGAGACCGCCAATACCCGCACATCTGACCACAACACGAGACCGTCAATATCCACACATCTGACCACAACACGAGCCCGCCAATATCAATTCCATGGCACGTTATTTTGTAGTAGTGTTTTGGAATGCATTATTCTTGATGTGAGGCGTCTCAAGCTAAGACGTCAAAACAAGCAATGACGTCAAAAGAAATAGACAATACGACAGATGTAAGATAACTTTGATACAGGCCCCTTACTCTTTATAATATATATAAATGATCTTGTAAATTTACATGCAGAATGTGAGACATTTCTATATGCTGGTGACAGCTATTTTTTGTTCCGGAGCACTGACCCTGAAGAGCTTCAAAACAAGACAAAAATACCTTGCCAAAACCTCACAATGGCTGCATTCGAATATATTGTTATTAAATGAATCCAAAACTGTATACCAGCTGTATACCAATCACAAAAGTGATATTGATATTGAGATCAAATTTAATGGGATTGCTATTTTGCATCAAAATCCAGTGAAGTATCTTGGTGTATACATAGATGAAAACTTAAAATTTGCATCCCATATCAGCAGTGTCTCAAACATAGTAAGTCGTAACATAGGAATGATATAAAAATAAAAAATATCCTAAGCAAGAATCACCTCCTAAAATTGTATAATGCATTAATTCTTCCATATATATATTATTGATGTTTTCTTTGGGGTACGAACTATGCTAATCAGACACACAAATTACCCTTACTACAGAAAATAATGATGCGTATTATTGAGGGTGTATTTCTTCCTCAGAGTGCAAACCCTATCTTTAAGAAATACACAATTTTAAAAGTCCAGAATATAGCAAAACTTCAGATGTTGCCTGTTATGCAAAAACTATTTTATAATCAGCTGCCTCATTCTATTATACCTCTTTTCGCAGAATCGCTGAATACCCCATATTCCACAAGGTTACAAAACGACTTCCAACACAGCTATTCAAACAAAATTATCGTCTCTTCACCATTGAATGTTTTGGACCTAAGCTTTGGAATATTATCATAGAAAAACATTTCCTGCATACAGAGATACCAAATTCTAAGACTTCTAAAAAATCACACTAAGACATACTTCTTGAGCAAATACTAAATGACTTCTGCATTCACTGTCTGCTGGATACCAGGGGAATACATATATGCATGTAAGGGTACGTGTGTGTGTGTGCGTGCGTGCGTGTGCATGGGCGTGTGCGTATGCATGTGTGTGTGTATGCTTAACTATATATAGAAGCCGAAAAACACCCAACCATAGTTCCTCCCACACTCCACCCAGCAACAAGCTTATGCTTAGCTGGATAGAGTTGTGGGAGGAGCCTAAGTAAAAAAATGCAGATCAAATTAGGAGTGCTCACTACCATCTGGTCACAAACCAGCTACTAACATTATAGTTCAGGCCTTAACTTCTTTTTGGGATAGATCAAGAGCCAGTCATATGTCTCTTCTGGGTATGACTACTTACAGCATTCTTTATTGCTAGTTTTATTGCTCTAACACCGGGTGCTTTGCATGCTTGTTTATTTGTTTTCCATCTCTTAGCTGGGAGTGCCGCGACTTTACTGTTTATTTTATGGTGTTAACGTTAGGTGCTTGCAGTCGTTGGGTAAGAGGACGGGGCATTCCTGGTCACCTGAGCTTGGGTGGCGGACCTTTAAAAAAAAAACAGGACGGAAGGGCAACTGCTCGCAATATATTGATGCCATGAATGTCCTGGATATTAGGTACGGTAAAATGGGCAACGCAATGTAGTTGGATGTTTTAAAAAATTAAAAATATAAATTTAAAAAAAAAAAACTATTTTTAAAAAAAAAAGGAGGCCCGCGCCCCCCCCCCCCCTACCCTTTTTTTGGTATAAATATTTTTAGGCTTATGCAAGGCTATAGAACACCAGGTAGAACGCCCCGCTTCCCAAAAAGGGAGACGCTTGAGCCGACCATCAATTATATAAACTTGAGCCGACCAATCAGCGTTTGACCACCTCCGCTGATCGTGGCAATAGTAAAGGCGGTAGGGCAAAACTTGTGGAAGCTATTATTCATATATTGTTCCATTTTTCGTGCTAATTTTCTACAAAGGCATTCTTGCTACTTTAATCTTGATCATTAATACTACCTTATCACAATGTCACCGCTAACAGGGGAATTTTTTTATATTTGTGTGGATGTCACCGGTTTCGCCGCACTAAAGACAAAATTTGTTTGTTTACCATTATCACGATCGACGGAGGTCGTCAAACGCTGATTGGTCGGCTCAAGCGTCTCCCTTTTTTATTGGACTAAAGTGCTGGAGCGCACCCCCCTGGGCTTATGGCACAAAACGGTGATAACCATTCCAATTTCACCGGGATTCTAGGCCCCTGCTAAGAGGCGAAACCAAGCCACCATTAGGTGTCGGTTCCTACTTAAATTGTTGAATTTCAGGACACTTTCGACGTCGCTGAAAACCAATGGAGTCAGGCCATACGGCAATGACGTATGGCACCCAACCAAAACACCATATGGCCCCAAATACCCGGCCCCCCCCCCCCAAAAAAGTTTGTAGGTCTTTTTTTGGAATAGGGGTTGTTTTTTTTTTAAAAAAGGGGGGGGGTAGTCTTTTTTTTAAAAAAAGTGTGTGGTGTTTTTTTTAAAAAAGGAGTGTGTGGCCCCCTCTCGAAACCACGGCTGTTGGGCAGAACAAAGGAAAAAAAAAAAAAAAGGGGGGTTGGGGAAACCAAAAAAATCAAAGAAAAGATATAAAAAGAAAAAAAAAAAAAAAAAAAAAAAAAAAAAAAAAAAAAAAAAAAAAAAAAATAATTTTATTTTTTTTTTTAAAAAATTTCATGTACACTACCTTTTTCATTTTAATCACCTTTCTATTCATATATTTTAAATATATATATATTATATGCTATGGTATGCGAAAGCTGAACGTTATTCAGGGATCAAGCGAACATAAATCACCTTACATTTTGTCATTAAGTGCAACCTTGATGTTACTGTTTCGTCTTTTGCCACGAAAGTTTTCGCGATATCCAATAGTGCAAGTGCTATTGCACGTAACACATAACCACCGATCAAACAAAGTGAACGCAGCCATCGTATACGAAGCGGTACCACAGTACCAGAAATTGACATACGACCACGACGTTATTTTTCACCTTTTTGCAGTATTTCTCTACAATAATGCACGGCGAAGTCGAATACAATATACAAACAACCACAGGTGTGCTTGTAGCTTTCACAATGGCAATTGGCGTGATATTTCCTTCTCGTGGGATAATTATTGAACTGGTGCATGTATCCGCTTGACTTGCCATCCATAAGGCTGTGTGGTGGACAACCGGATGTTCTGGCACTTTGAAGCCTACATTTAGCCGATGAAGGCTGTTTTCAGCGGGAAGCTTTTGCATGGCGTAATTTTAGCTGATCAGAAGATTATGTATCTGAAGTAAAATACAAACAAACAAACGTGAACTCGCTTTGTGGAAAAACAAATATGAAATCGCTTTGTAGAAAAAACAAGTATGAAATCGCATTGTGAAAAACAAACGTGAAAAACAACCGTGCAAGGTGCCACTGCGTGTCTGCTGTATATATACGTATACACACACACACACACACATACATATATACATATGTATATAGACCAATGCGGTTAGCAGTAACCTGCAGTCGCACAGAATGTGATTATTGCTTCAACCTTATCATCCAATCATGCATGGTGTCCTTTGCTAGTGCTTTAAGTCATGATATTTTATGACGGCAGTGACTTAAACAATAATGGGTGAGACATGAAAGCCCCTGCGTGTGCCTGCCAGCTCCAATGACATCTTACTACTTCAACAAAGACAATAGACGGAAGGAACACAGGTATAAATGGGGACAGCACTTGGGGCGCCATCGCAGTGTTTGTTTGAGCCGGACCGTCAGTGTCGTGTCGGCCGTCGGGGCAGGTGGTAGAGATGGAGGGAGCTCCGCCGGTCCGCCTCCTCATGTGGCTGGTGACTCTCACGCTGGTGATACCACCGACCGTTGGCTCTCCCACTGCTCAAACTCAACTGTTCCGCGGTATACACCGGCGGAACCGACGCGCCGTCGGCGTGCCAGCGGCGCACGTGGCGCAGGCGGCGTCGCTGGCGCAGTGCTGTCACTACTGCTCCATCCAGTCTGACTGCCGCGCGCTCAACTTCGGCCCGCTCGGCGGCGGCGTCACCTGCGAGCTGTTGGCGCAGCACACCTGCGAGGCGGCCGCCTCCCGGCTGGAGATCGCCGACGGCGTCACCTACATGGACATGTTGGACACGACCGAGGGCGAGGCGGCCACACGCGACATGGACTTCTGCACGGCCGCCGGCTACTGCCACCCGAGCTGCCTGCTGAGCGGCGCCGACTCGCCCTGCAAGGTACACTCGCAGTGTCAGCTGAACACACTGCCGTTCCGGCCACTCGAGAGGTGGGGCTGCCAGCAGCCGGCGTGCGCGCCTCTGAACGGCTCCTGGGCCGTGCTCAAGACGCTGGCCATCCCCGGCTTCCTGACGTGGACCACCGACGGCATCACCAGTATGTGGAAGAAGACGACAGCGGGCGCGTGCAGCCTGACGGTCCGTGTGCGCGTGGCGGCGCCCTCGCCGCTGCTGGCCACCGTCTGGCACGAGTCGGGCGGCGCACGCTTCGTCATGAACGGCTCGCAGGCGGTCGTGTCGAAATGGTCCAGCGCAACGCGGCTCTTCAGCGTCGTTGATGTCGTCGACCTGCCGACTGCCTTGTCGTCCGCCGGGTACATCACGGTCAAGATCTCCTGGTGCGACGATCAGCCCGCTCTGGCGGCCAACCCGGCCGCCGACGATCCGGACGTGGTGCGGCCCGGCTCCTCGGTGGCAGCCCGGCTGGAGCTGTCCAGCCACAACCAGGTGATTGGCTTCTGGCAGTTCCGCGCCAACGTGGCCGACCCGTGGATGTTCGTCGAGTCGGCGTACGACGACACGCGCCCCCCGACCTACGACCTCGAGTCGTCCTCGCTCGTCAAACGGCTGCCGGCTCCCACCTCACACTTCTCGGTGTGCTTCAGGCCCCACGGAACCGACGGCCTCACGGTAGCGCTCGCCGATGCCTTCCCCTACGCCAACATTCTTAAGATCTCCTTACCCAGGGCACCTGCCAAAATACTCGAGATTGCGCAGCAAACGCCTACCGATCGAAGCGCGTGGTACGCCAGTAAGTACATATATCACGCCATGGATCGTGGCCGGCGCTATTGCGTCACTGTGAGCGGCGCCACTGTCACGGTTTTGCCTTACAGCGTGAGCGGATTGCCCAAGCCCCAGTACACTGCCACAATGAGAGCGCCATTCCCGATGGCTTACTTCTTCGTGACACCGGACCGGCTGCCGTCACAAACGATGAAGATCGCGATAGCCGACGATGACCCGTACTTCCGTGTTAGCGGCTGGCTGAACGGCACCGGCTTCTCCAGTGGCGCCGGCCTGGTACCGGAGCCGTAGCTGGCTCGCGATGTGCGACACCGCGGCCATCTGGAGCCACGCCTGTCGTCATACAGGCGGTGCCTGACACTGCTGCATCCCCCCCTTCCGACACTTCCTTATCTGAGAGGACATTGGCACAGATACGTGTGGTAGAGCGGGGTTTCAATTCCCCTAGACTTCTTGGACCTTGATCATTAGCCTATCGGGCTGAATGGCGCTGACTTCTTTCCACTTTTTGCCAGCGTTTCTACGCCCCTGCCAGGGGTGACAGTCAAATGGTGTGTGAGCTCTGTTTTGGCACCACGATGTGTAAGCTGTTTTGACATAACGGTGTGTGAGCTCTGTTCTGACACCACGGCGTGTGGGCTGTACCCGGGGACAATACACTGTGAGCTGTGGTCGGCATCATGGAACTTTCAGGTCACGCGCCTAAGGGTGACCATAAGACCCATCTCACAGGAGAGGAACTAATTATCACACATGGACTGTGATGTTTCCTTTTTGATTTCACCAATTTAGTGTACACCACCTTTTTCATTTTAATAGCCTCTATATTCATATTCATGTATATTAAATATATGTTCTGTGCTATGGTATGTGAAAGCTGAACGTTGTATGTGTGCTGACTTTTTGCTTTCAAGCCTATACGTTTTACTTCCTGTGATTCGAGATCAAGAATAACCATGTATATGGAAGAGATTTTAAGTGTGATACAATACAATGCAATACATGGATTTACGACAGACCTGTATGAGCTGTATTTTTCGGCACCTTACCTTGACCTTACAACCATTCGCCCACCATTGAATATACTTGAAGACGTCAGCGCTCAATATCGGATGAATAAGAATGTTTCTGTTCGATAATAAAACCAAATAAACACTTCGCATTCTGGTGATTAAAACTAAATGATCAGCAGACTTCACCATGAGATGTTATTTAAGCACAGCTTGAGATGGAGGAACCGAAGAGATGGTGAGCATGGTCAAGTCACTGACACATCTCACCGCAGCTATCGATCCAAGTGATGGGATCTTCCCGCCAAAAGTGACGGCATTTTTACGCCCAGTGACATCGTAGACCGTTCAAGCGAAGAAACCTTCGATGCATGTCCCCTTCCCAAAATATTGAAGTGAAAAACACACTCGTCGTGATACGGGTGAAGTAGCCGTCCCATCTCTTTACACACACGCCACGGTCTGGGTTTTCCTGGTGGCAGGCCGCGATCACGGAGCAGTGAGTCCCTATGCCATCTCCCAGTGACAGAAGCGTTGATCACTGAACGGCGAGTCTCGCAGTGACAGCAGCCGTACCTCCAGCTTCACAGCGGATGCACGCAGTGTGCCCCGATCCTCTGCACACGCTGAATTGGCGCTAACCAAACCGTACCCGACACCAACGGTACAGGGACGGCTTCAACCTCGAATGTTAGATATCATTTGATGTTAGGCGGTCTTCATACGCCTGTCTTACAGCCACTGCGTGGTTGACAGTCATCCGACTGTTAAGCTTTCTTTAAATGAAATTCACCTTTTATTGGTAAATCTACATGAGAAAATGGCGGTCTCGAGGTGCTGTGATGAAAATAAAGTACGGGAAGGTTTAACGACGTTATTCTGGGATCAAGCGAACATAAATCACCTTACATTTTGTTATGAAGTGCAACCTTGATGTTACTGTTTCGTCTTTTGCCACGACAGTTTTCGCGATATCCAATAGTGCAAGTGCCATTGCACGTAACACATAACCACCGATCAAACAAGGTGAACGCAGCCATCGTATACGAAGCGGTACCACAATACCAAAAATTGACATACGACCAAGACGTTACTTTTCACCTTCTTGCAGTATTTCGCAACAAGAATACACGGCGAAGTCGAATACATTATACAAACAACCACAGGTGTGCCTGTCGCCTTCGCAATGCCAATTGGCTTGATATTTTTTTCTTCTCGTGGGATAATTATTGAACTGGTACATGTATCCGCTTGACTTGCCATCCATAAGGCTGTGTGGTGGACATCCGGATGATCTGGCACTCTGAAGCCTACATTTAGCCGATGAAGGCTGTTTTCAGCGGGAAGATTTTGCATGACGTAATTTCAGCTGATCAAAAGATTATGGATCTGAAGTAAAATAAAAACAAACAAACGTGAACTCGCTTTGTGGAAAAACAAAGATGAAATCGCTTTGTAGAAAAAACAAGTATGAAATCGCATTGTGGAAAACAAACGTGAAAAACAACCGTGCAAGGTGCCACTGCGTGTCTGCTGTATATATATATACACACACACACATATATATATATATATATATCTATATATATATATATATATATATATATATATATATATATATATACCAATCATGCAGGGTCGAAAGCACTTTGCTAGTGCTTTAAGTCATGATATTTTATGACGGCAGTGACTTAAACAATAATGGGTGAGACATGAAAGCCCCTGCGTGTGCCTGCAAGCTCCAATGACATCCTACTACTTCAACAAAAACAATAGACGGAAGGAACACAGGTATAAATGGGGACAGCACTTGGGGCGCCATCGCAGTGTTTGTTTGAGCCAGTGTCGTGTCGGCCGTCGGGGCAGGTGGTAGAGATGGAGGGAGCTCCGCCGGTCCGCCTCCTCATGTGGCTGGTGACTCTCACGCTGGTGATACCACCGACCGTTGGCTCGCCCACTGCTCAAACTCAACTGTTCCGCGGTATACACCGGCGGAACCGACGCGCCGTCGGCATGCCAGCGGCGCACGTGGCGCGGGCGGCGTCGCTGGCGCAGTGCTGTCACTACTGCTCCATCCAGTCTGACTGCCTCGCGCTCAACTTCGGCCCGCTCGGCGGCGGCGTCACCTGCGAGCTATTGGCGCAGCACACCTGCGGGGCGGCCGCCTCCCGGCTGGAGATCGCCGATGGCGTCACCTACATGGACATGTTGGACACGACCGAGGGCGAGGCGGCCACACGCGACATGGACTTCTGCACGGCCGCCGGCTACTGCCACCCGAGCTGCCTGCTGAGCGGCGCCGACTCGCCCTGCAAGGTACACTCGCAGTGTCAGCTGAACACACTGCCGTTCCGGCCACTCGAGAGGTGGGGCTGCCAGCAGCCGGCGTGCGCGCCTCTGAACGGCTCCTGGGCCGTGCTCAAGACGCTGGCCATCCCCGGCTTCCTGACGTGGACCACCGACGGCATCACCAGTATGTGGAAGAAGACGACAGCGGGCGCGTGCAGCCTGACGGTCCGTATGCGCGTGGCGGCGCCCTCGCCGCTGCTGGCCACCGTCTGGCACGAGTCGGGCGGCGCACGCTTCATCATGAACGGCTCGCAGGCGGTCGTGTCGAAATGGTCCAGCGCAACGCGGCTCTTCAGCGTCGTTGATGTCGTCGACCTGCCGACTGCCTTGTCGTCCGCCGGGTACATCACGGTCAAGATCTCCTGGTGCGACGATCAGCCCGCTCTGGCGGCCAACCCGGCCGCCGACGATCCGGACGTGGTGCGGCCCGGCTCCTCGGTGGCAGCCCGGCTCGAGCTGTCCAGCCACAACCAGGTGATTGGCTTCTGGCAGTTCCGCGCCAATGTGGCCGACCCATGGATGTTCGTCGAGTCGGCGTACGACGACACGCGCGCCCCGACCTACGACCTCGAGTCGTCCTCGCTCGTCAAACGGCTGCCGGCTCCCACCTCACACTTCTCGGTGTGCTTCAGGCCCCACGGAACCGACGGCCTCACGGTAGCGCTCGCCGATGCCTTCCCCTACGCCAACATTCTTAAGATCGCCTTACCCACGGCATCTGTCAGAATACTCAAGATTGCACAGCAAACGCCTACCGATCGAAGCGATTGGTACGCCAGTAAGATCGAAATTTTCGCCATGGATCGTGGCCGCCGCTATTGCATCACTGTGAGCGGCGCCACTGTCACGGTTGTGCCTTACAACTTGAACGAAGTTCCCCAGCCCCAGTACACCGCCACAATGAGAGCGCCATTCCCGATGGCTTACTTCTTCGTGACACCGGACCGGCTGCCGTCGAAAACGATGAAGATCGCGATAGCCGACGATGACCCGTACTTCCGTGTTAGCGGCTGGCTGAACGGCACCGGCTTCTCCAGTGGCGCCGGCCTGGTACCGGAGCCGTAGCTGGCTCGCGATGTGCGACACCGCGGCCATCTGGAGCCAGGTCTGTCGTCATACAGGCCGTGCCTGACATTGCTGCACCCCCCGCCCCTCGACACTTTCTTATCTGAGAGGACATAGGCACATATATGTGTGGTAGAGCGGGGTTTCAATTCCCCTGGACTTCTTGGACCTTGATCATTAGCCTATGGGGCTGAATGGCGCCGACTCCGTTCCACTTTTTGCCAGCGTTTCTACGCCCCTGCAAGGGGTGACAGTCAAATGGTGTGTGAGCTCTGTTTTGGCACCACGGTGTGGAAGCTGTTTTGACATAACGTCTGTTGCTGTTTTGACATAAGGCCGACAGACAGCTCGGGATAAACTGCGGTCGCCATGTTTGCTGATCTTCGATTATATATTTGCTATATCTGCTATATTTGCTGATCTTGCTAATACTGGTCTGTCGACGCGTCGAAATTACGCCCAGTGGGTCGGGATTACCCCTAGTCCGTCATTGCGCTGGCTTTTTTGCGTCGAGATTACGCTAGGTGTGAACAGTCCTTAAGACCCATCTCGCCGGACAGGAACTAATTATCACACATGGACTTTGATGTTTCCTTTTTGATTTAATAAATTTAATGTACACCACCTTTTTTCATTTTAATAACCTCTATATTCATATTCATGTATATTAAATGTATGTTCTGTGCAGTGGTATGTGAAAGCTGAACGTTGTATGTGTGCTGACTTTTTACTTTCAAGCCCATACGTTTTACTTCCTGTGATTCGAGATCAAGAATAACCATATATATGGAAGATATTTTAAGTGGGATACAATACAATGCAATACATGGATTTACGACAGACCTGTATGAGCTGTATTTTTCGGCACCTTACCTTGACCTTACAACCATTCGCCCACCATTGAATATACTTGAAGACGTCAGCGCTCAATATCGGATGAAGAAGAATGTTTCTGTTCGATAATAAAACCAAATAAACATTTCGCATTCTGGTGATCAAAACTAAATGATCAGCAGACTTCACCATGAGCTGTTATTTAGGCACAGCTTGAGATGGAGGAACCGAAGAGATGGTGAGCATGGTCAAGTCACTGACACATCCCACCGCAGCTATCGATCCAAGTGATGGGATCTTCCCGCGAAAAGTGACGGCATTTTCCCGCTCAGTGACATCGTAGACTGTTCAAGCGAAGAAACCTTCGATGCATGTCCCCTTCCCAAAATATCGAAGTGAAAAACACTCGTCGTGATACGGGTGAGGTAGCCGTCCCATCTCTTTACACACACGCCACGGTCTGGGTTTTCCTGGTGGCAGGCCGCGATCACGGAGCAGTGAGTCCCTATGCCATCTCCCAGTGACAGAAGCGGTGATCACTGAACGGCAAGTATCGCAGTGACAGCAGCCGTACCTCCAGGTTCAGCAGCCGATCCACGCCGTGTGCCCGATCCTCTATACACGCTGAATCGGCGCTAACCAAACCGTACCCGATACCAACGGTACAGGGACGGCTTCAACCTCGAATGTTAGATATCATTTGATGTTAGGCGGTCTTCATACGCCTGTCCTACAGCCACTGCGTGGTTGGCAGTCATCCGACTGTGAAGCTTTCTTTAAATGAAATTCACCTTTTATTGGTAAATCTACATGGGAAAATGGTGGTCTCGAGGTGCTGTGATTATAATAAAGTAGGGGAAAGCTTAACCACGTTATTCAGGGATCAAGCGAACATAAATCACCTTAAATTTTGTCATTACGTGCAACCTTGATGTTAATGTTTCGTCTTTTGCCACGAATGTTTTCGCGATATCCAATAGTGCAAGTGCCATTGCACGTAACACATAACCACCGATCAAACAAGGTGAACGCAGCCATCGTATACGAAGCGGTACCACAGTACCAGAAATTGACATACGACCAAGACGTTACTTTTCACCTTCTTGCAGCATTTCTCTACATGAATATACGGCGAAATCGAATACAATATACAAACAACCACAGGTGTGCTTGTCGCTTTCGCAATGCCAATTGGCTTGATTTTTGTTCCTCTCGTGGGATAATTATTGAACTGGTGCATGTATCCGTTTGACTTGCCATCCATAAGGCTGTGTGGTGGACAACCGGATGATCTGGCACTCTGAAGCCTACATTTAGCCGATGAAGTCTGTTTTCAGCGGGAAGCTTTTGTACGACGTAATTTCAGTTGATTATAATATTGGGCATCTGAAGTAGAATAAAAACAAAGGTGAAATCGCTTCGTGGAGAAAGAAACACAAAATCGCTTTGTAGAAAAAAAAGAAAAACAACCGTGTATGGTTCCGCTGCCTATGTGCTATATATATATATATATATATATATATATATATATATATATATATATATATATATATTACATCGTTCACACTGCTTAATATCCTACATAATTATCGTGCTACCTACGAAATGTACTTTCACTTATAGATACGAGTACAATACAAGCACACATTCAATGTGAAAAACAAACAACGTCATAAAAGCACAAAGCGCACTAAGCGTTTGGACGAGACCTGAAAACCCATCACATAGTGTGAGGATACCCTGACAGTCACGTTGAGTGTTTAGAGTGGGACGTCTTTCACGGATGAGGATGGCTTCCGTGATGCGTAGTCTCCTCTTGTCCCGTTTGTGTGCGATGATGTTAGTGTTTTGTTCCAGCTCTTGTCTAGTGCTGTGTCGGTGATGTTTGTCCTGTGCATGCTGGTGTGGAGCGCCCGACTGTAGGTGACAAGTCAGTCGTCACGACAGTGATGTTGTGGTGTGTCCAATATAGCTTACTGGGGGCATTTGAAGTTTGCAAGCTCCATCTGAACATTTATATTCATAAACTACATTGGTTGATTTAATTTTTGGCTCCTTCACCATGATATTTCTCATGAAAATATTGGCAGTTTTTCCTGCTCTTGTAGTAAATTATTAGTTGTACTTTGTTGCATGCCGTTGGTTTCATGTTAAATACGATTTCCCAGAGTACCCTCTGATCTGTGCGGTATCAAGGGCTCATTTGGTTTTTGTAAAGTAATGTCAGTGTCTCGGGTGTGCCAGAGTTCCATTCTCGCGCCTCCGTCGCTACCATCGCCGTCGCTGCGGCTACTGCCGCCACAGCTGCCACCGAGCTCCCTATCACTGTCTTCACGGACACTGACCGATATTGCCATCACCAACGCTAACGCCACCACCGCTACTGTTACCGACGTTACCACTACTGACGCTACCGCCATCAACGTTGGCGCTACCGCCACCGTCACCGACGCTGCCACCGTCGTTGCCGTCAACGTTGCCGCCACCGACGCTTCCACCGTCTCTGCTGCTGCTATTGTCATAGCCACTGACTGGAACGTTATCTTTTCGATTGTTGTTACCATGATTAGTGCGGTGGTGTATGTAGCGGTCCATAACCGTTCTCATCTCTTGGTGGATATCTTTGCTAGTTATTGTTAGTTATTGTTATTGTTGTAGTAGTTATTGTTGGCCAGCATTTGTTTGATGTAACTCAGCTCTTACATCCAACTCCATACTAAGGAATGGGAGTTTAATGAAGCTTGTATTATGCATATAAATGCTCAGATGAAGCTTGCAAAGTTCAAATTCCGCCAGTCAGCAACATTAGACAGACCACAACATCAGTGTCACGCCGCCTGACTTGTGAGGCGTCGTCCCGTACGTGTGCGCCTGCAGTCGGCCGCTCCACACCAGCACGCACAGGACAAACACCACCGACACAGCACCAGACAAGAGCTGGCACAAAACACTAACATCACTGTCGTGACGACTGACTTGTCACCTGCAGTCGGGCGCTCCACACCAGCACGCACAGGACAAACACCACCGACACAGCACCAGACAAGAGCTGGCACAAAACACTAACATCACTGTCGTGACGACTGACTTGTCACCTGCAGTCGGGCGCTCCACACCAGCATTCACAGGACAAACACCACCGACACAGCACCAGACAAGAGCTGGCACAAAACACTAACATCATCGCACACATACGGGACAAGAGGAGACTACGCATCACGGAAGCCATCCTCATCCGCGAACGACTCCCCACTCAAAACACCCAACGTGACTGTCAGGGTATCCTCACACTATGTGATGGGGAGAGGCTTACTGACCTGCACACCGACGAAGGAGCGATCTACTGACCTGCACACAGGCGAGGGAGAGGTCTACTGACCGATACACTGGCGAGGGAGAGGCCTACTGACCTATATACTGGTGAGGGAGAGGTCTACTGACCTGCACACAGGCGAGGGAGAGGTCTACTGACCGCTACACTGGCGAGGGAGAGGCCTACTGACCTATATACTGGTGAGGGAGAGGTCTTCTGACCTGCACACCGGCGAAGGAGCGGTCTACCGACCCATACACCGGTGAGGGAGAGGCCTACTGACCTGCACACCGGCGAAGGAGCGGTCTACTGACCTATATACTGGTGAGGGAGAGGCCTATTGACCTGCACACCGGCGAAGGAGCGGTCTACTGATCTATATACTGGTGAGGGAGAGGCCTACTGACCTGCATACCGGCGAAGGAGCGGTCTACTGACCTATACACTGGTGAGGGAGAGGCCTACTGACCTGCATACCGGTGAAGGAGCGGTCTACTGACCCATACACCGGTGAGGGACAGGCCTACTGACCTATACATTGGTGAGGGAGAGGCCTACTGACCTGCACACCGGCGAAGGAGCGGTCTACTGACCTATACTCTGGAGAGGGAGAGGTCTACTGACCCATACACTGGTGAGGGAGGGGCCTACTGACCTATACACTGGTGAGGGAGGGGCCTATTGACATGTACACCGGCGAAGAAGCGGTCTACTGACCTATACACTGGCGAGGGAGAGATCTACTGACCTATACGCCGGTGAGGGGAGGTCTACTGGCTTGCACACCGGCGAAGGAGCTGTCTACAGACTTATACACTGGTGAGGGAGAGGTCTACTGACCTGCACACCGGCGAAGGAGCGGTCTACTGACCTATACACTGGTGAGGGAGAGGTCTACTGACCTATACACTTGTGAGGGAGAAGCCTACTGACCTGTACACCGGCGAAGGAGTGGTCTACTGACCTATACACTGGCGAGGGAGAGGTCTACTGACCTATACACTGGCGAGGGAGAGGTCTACTGACCTATACACTGGTGAGGGCGAGACCTACTGACCTGCACACCGGCGAAGGAGTGGTCTACTGACCTATACACTGGCGAGAGAGAGAGAGGCCTACTGACCTAAACACTGGCGAGGGAATGGTCTACTGACCTATACACTGGCGAGGGAGGGAGTCGCTCCAGCCGCGGCCATCCACGCACCGCAGCAGCCGGTCCTTCTTCAGTGTGTCGGCGAACACGAAGTTGACGCAGCATGAGAAGTGGGCGTGGGTAGCGTTCCGGTACACGCGGTAGCCGTCTCGCGGTACCAACGGCGAGGGACAGCCTACCGCTGTTGATGTCACATCAGGTCATGTTAGGGCACGGAGTAGGTGGACAGGAACAGCCCGCTGCTGTAGAGGTCACACGAGGTCAGGAGTTCTTCATTAGTGGGAGTCCTCTAGGTAGGTTGAATCTGGTATGTTGAACTTGACTGATCAAAGGAATGTGTGTGTATATGCACATGTGTACATGGGTGTGTCTATGTGCATGTATATGTGTGCACATGTATGTGTGTACATACGTATGTATGCATATGTAAATATGGACATGTGTATGTATGTACGTATATATATATATATATATATATATATATATATATATATATATATATATATATATATATATATATATATATATATATATATATATATATATATATATATATATATATATATATATATATATATATATATATATATATATATTTGTGTGTGTATGTGTGTGTGCAAGTATGCATTGACATGCGTGTACACTAGGGTGACCTTTTTTAAGACTTTTTCTAAATGTTTTGCTAACTCCCCCTATTCTGATACAGTTTTTGATGCTGATTCCGAATATCAACTCATTTTCGACTTTTTCGATTTTATTTGCCCGCACGGATCGATTGAAGTTTTTAGAATTCTGGATTTTTTACATATTTTGAGCTGTGGGTTCAAATTATATCAAAACATAGCTTAAACTAGTGATTTTTATTAAAGCTTGGACAATGGAGATTCAGTTCACAGCAAGTTCAGTGCACTTCCATAATCCATTGATACAGAAAATTAACTTCCAAATAAAGCGTTTGCATAGTTGAGGTTTTCTTCATAGATGGCGTTAGTGTCAGACGTCTCGCTCCACACTTTGCATTGGGCGATATTGTGGCGACCATATAATATTGACGACTATAATAATTATTGGATGGCAACCTAGATACGCTCACAATACCTTTCAAGGATATGAGTGCGAACTGGTGGCCGTCAGTGTCGAAGTGTAAACATTTGAATCGCAAATTTGCAGATATTAGCAGAATACACGGTGAGCTTTCATCTTCTAAATATTTTGCGCAGCGAGGTATGCTTAGAATCTAATGCATTCTAAGCATTAATATCGATAAAGTATTGGTGGAGCCTACAAGCCAAAAAAAATATACGTCGTCGGCATGTTCACTGAACATGTCGACGACGTAGGCACCTACATTTTTTTAGGAGCAAATAGGGTCAAATCTGCAGTCTATACGTGACGTTGATCGAGCGACGTCGCTGAAATGGAGAAACATGTCAACACAGTCAATGTCGCAGTCAGTCGCATGCGCTCCCCGGGTCGAAACCCGCTCAACAGACGAGCAGTCTCAGTAGCGACAACATGATGATATACCCGAAGAATCTGCCGATGAATCAGATGAGTGTGCCATGTCTTATTGGCACTTACCTGAGAGAAGCAAACCACTAAATCTGACTGACGTTGCGGAGACACTGGACGCTACCGATACCGGTGCAAGTAAGGCGTCTATAATATTTGCATCGTTTCTGTCGCTTTGGGAAAGAAGTGTGAGTGTAATCACGAAATCGAAGGTGCGAAAATCTATTGATGTGAGTATAAAGTGTAGAATAGAAGTATATGATATGGCGAAGGACTGTACTGCTGCATTTTATGATGGCCGTGACGACCAGACGGGAGGGGAGGGCATTGTCAAATCGGGTCGTTTGTCGTATGAAAAGATGAGTGTACACCATGTCTCTGTAAATATGCATCCCGGGGATGTCCATGTAGTTCATTTCGTGTGCGACGAAAAGCACACCGGGCACAGTGTCGCGCAAAAGCTCAAAGATTTTCTGCATGATCGTATGGCAGGTGCGCCAAACATTGCCTTCATTAGTGGCGATGGAACCAACCAAGGTTGTTTGATGGAAGGGGTGATGGATGGCACATTTTGAACAACTGATGGGGCGACCTGTGGGTCGAATTCTTTTCTTGGGCCCCCAGGGGGAAATCCCCCAAAGAACTTTTTTTGGGAGCGGGGAAAAAAAAAAAAAGGGCCCACAACCTCCCCGGGCCCTTTAAAAAAAAAATTTGAGGGGGAAAAAAAAAAAATTCTTACTTTGCTACAATAACGTTTGATGATTCTCCAGAGTTGCTATCACGTGGGGGCAGGGACTGAGGTGCTGTACAATGTGCTAAGTCCTCGACCAATGGTACCACTGATGGGATGCGATATCGTGTGATGGGGGATGTGGCCCAAATCCGTATTCTAGGTTATTATTTCTCCGTATCTGAGCCATCTGTTCCACTATGCAGGCTAGTTAAATATGTTGTGTGTGTGTGCATGTGCCAACTGTGATGACAATACAAGAGAAGTAAAATGTGGTGCATGGGCCCGGCCGGCCACCTGTGCGAGCAGATGAGACGACAGAAAGAGCACTTCCACGGTATAGAGATGGAAACCATTGCAAAGACCACGACGAGAAACATGCATATGGCACACCCCGAAATCGTTACGCTGGCCATACTGGGTGACAATGACCAAGCGATCAGGATGGAGACTGTCAGCATGATCAAAACCGTGCGCCAAAAGCATAACCTTTTCACGGAACGGGGCACAATTCGGCCATTCAAATTATCTTCGGCCATTATAATCTCCGCTCGTAAACTGGTGTGCTGAGTCATACACGGAATTGGCTGACGTTCATCAGTGTGTGACAGACGGGGAAATATAGAACAGCCTTTAACACGAAACATGTATGAGGAAAACATACTAAAGTTCATCGAAGAACCACTTCAGACAGGAGTTCATTGTCACTCGCAGTCAACTGAGAGGTCGGCAAAACTGACAACTGAAACGTCGGCAGTGGTAGTCGGTGCCGAAAGACAGGACGCAAATGCCCTAAACAAAATTAAATTTCAAAAAATGCACCCAGGTCAGGCAACGAAGAAAGTGCACAATGCCTCTGGCGCACATGATCATCGTGGCAGTGTGGCGTCCGCTACAAACCGTAATGTGTGTACAATGAAAGCATGACATATCTAAATACAAATGTAATGTAATACGTCTGTTATGGATGAAGTGCCTCTGATGGGTTCGTCTATCAGAATCTGACGGAGGCCGCTTCCAAGTTGATTACATATGCTTATAACCAGCAACGTAAGGTTAACGCTTTATTTGGGCATGACAGGAGGAAAATGATTGCAGCGGTGGCTTGTGGGCTCCATCAGCACTTCATCGATCCTAACATTTATAATAGAATAAATTCTAAGTATATTTCGCTATTCAAAATATCTAGGAGCGGAAATCTCACAGTGTATTCTGTTAATATCTGCAAATTCGCGATTTAAATGCATACACTTGGACACTGAAGGCCACTAGTGCGCATCGATATACTTGACAATAATTGTTAGCATGTCTAGTTTACAATCCAATAATTAATATAGTCGTCAATATTACTTGGTCGCCACAATATCGTCAAATGCAAAGTGTGGAGCGCGTCGTCCGACACTAGCGCCATCTATGAAGAAAGCCTGAACTATGCGAACGCTTCATTTGAAAGTTAATTTTCAGTATCAGTGGATTATGGAAGTACACTGATCTTGCTGTCCAGTGAATCTCCATTGTCCAAGCTTTAATAAAAATCAATAGTTTAAGCTATGTTGTTGCTCCTATTGGTAACCACAACTCAAAATATGTCAAAAATCCAGAATTCCAAAAACTTCAATCGATCCGTGCGGGTAAAGAAAAATCGAAAAAGTTGAAAATAAGTTGATATTCGGAATCAGCATCAAAAACTGTACCAGAATAGGGGGAGTTGGCAAAACATTTCGGGAATACGAACCGCAAAAAGTATAAAAAAAAGGTATTACAACCTCCATTAAATTATAAAATAAAAAAAAATTTTAAAAAAATTAAAAAAAAAAAAAATTAAAAAAAAAATAAAAAAAAAAAAAAAAAAAAAAAAAAAAAAAAACCAAAAAAAAACAAAAAAAAAAAAAAAAAAAAAAAAAAAAAAAAAAAAAAAAAAAAAAAAAAAAAAAAAAAAAAAAAAAAAAAAAAAAAAAAAAAAAAAAAAAAAAAAAAAAAAAAAAAAAAAAAAAAAAAAAAAAAAAAAAAAAAAAAAAAAAAAAAAAAAAAAAAAAAAAAAAAAAAAAAAAAAAAAAAAAAAAAATTTTTTTTTTTTAAAAAAAAAAAAAAAAAAATAATTAAAAAAAAAAAAAAAAAAAAAAACATCCCTAGTGTACACATACCGGTGTATGTATGTGCATGGATCCATCTTCTCCCCTTCCCCCTAATAACACATTTCACCATGTGGCCCCGGGAGTTCCTTGGTGTAACTAATTTGCTACCTAGCTGGGTGCTCCTGGTGCTACTTCTGTCATACCTGGTGGTGGCCTATCTGGAGAAAGAAAATCGGCTAAACAGTATAAAATTATTTGTACTGAACAAGAGGTTCGGCGAATGATGACGTATGCGTGGGTATCCTGAGGCCTTTCTAAGCTAACTGTCCTGACTTTTGAATGACCATAGGAATAGGATAGGACAGTGGCCATCAATCCAGCATGTAATAGTGCGTGCATTGAAATAGGATAGATTGCTACATGCGAGACAGGGGTGGACATTATGGGGGAAAAGATAACCTTGATCTGTGTCCTCATCGCGCTAATGCTGGACCTAACTCACCACCTACCCTGTTCGAACAACTTCGTGTCGTTCACTCGCTCAATGGTCGAATTCTTCAACCTGGCCGTCAATGTGCCACTTCCACAGCGCGCGTCAATAATACACATACCAGCATCAGGTGCCATTGAGGGCGCTGGGCGAGCGACAGCAAGAGGCATGTTGTGGGACAGACACAGCGTTGGGAACCATGTTACAGCAAGTAACTCGTGGACCGACCGCATCTGGCAGCCCGTGAAGTCCGACAGCATCTGGCAGCCCGTCAAGACGTGTATCTCATTGCGTACGGTTTTCGCGGAAACGTAGTAAGTTCACAACGTAGCCAAACCCATTTTGACAATTCGGCACAGTGCATTCAACTTTGAGATGCATACTTTACATCGGACGAGGAAGCGTCTCATCGACCAGCGCACATGAGCATTTAAGGAAAAATCGACTTAGTCAATGTTCTCTGCCATTTTGTCCAAATCGAGCTCATCTGCCAAATGTGGTGTCCGTACAGGAAACGTCATGCACCATGTGGAAATGGCGAATTGTGGCACGTGACACGATGTGTCGCGACCCTTTCATCGCACAGCCCCGCCCCGCTCAGTTTACGCTCCGTTAAACCGCTTAGTATGACACCCCCTGCGAACCGACACCCGCAACGCACTCGCCTGGCCTCGGGGGCGCGGATCACGTGGCATGACAACATAACTACGTGCCCGGCGGCTGGCTGACTGATATTTAGCGGTGTCGGCTGGACCTGCACCGCCGAAGTTCCGCCGTGAAACATTTCCCTTGCACAAAGGATGATTAAGAAGAAGAAACATTTCGAAGAAAATATGGCGGGGAAAATTGCCAAAACTACATCGGAAGACCAGACCTCGTTCTGAATGAAAAAGTAGGCACGTTAGGACAGCAATAAACCAGTTATTAACGATTCAAAGGCGTTTCAATAGGAACCCAGTCGGACCGGGTCACTCAGAGGACTTTTTTTGTGGCATGTATATATATATATATATATATATATATATATATATATATATATATATATATATATATATATATATATATATATATACATGTAAGGAAGCAGACTAGCTAGGGCTACATCCTTACTCGTCATAACCTACTTGAAAGCCATCAGTTTTCTTCCTGCTACTGTTCATTGCAAACTTTGAACATATTCGGCCACGCCCAGTGAGCAAAATGCGCTTCACTTGATACATTAGCGACGTCCACTCACAAACAGATTCACACCGAGACAGTGGTGCATTTAGCAGCGGTGCTGGCAGTGAGTGCCACTCGGGCGGCGCTCGTGCGCCACTGCTCACCAGTATAATGGACCAGAGTGCCACGGTGGGGGTACAGCGGCTGACCCTCGGCCCACAGCGTGACGGTGACCTCGGCACCGCGTGACGTCACCACCAGCGGGTCATCCAGTTCGCCGCAGTCGAGCGACAGCACGCGTCGGCCCTCGCTCACGCGCAGGAAGTCGGTGCAGGTGTCGCCGCCCTGGCGGACGTCTGACAAACCAAGCACAGTGTGGGGAAAATCGAATGACAGACGAAAGATATATATATATATATATATATATATATATATATATATATATATATATATATATATATATATATATATATATATATCTATATATATATATATATTCCTGTATGACAGGATACGACGATAAATGCATGGAAGGACAGTGAACATAACTGGAATGACCATTGATAAAGTCTATCTTGAAAGAAAACCGAGCTTGACATATTCTGACCTCATCAGCTGAATAATGAAACAAGTTCAATTTTGTCGCAATGAAGTCATAGCATATCAAGTCTCCATAAAAACGATGTAAAATGGTGCCATAAAATCAAAGTGTAAAAATTTAATATCAGGTACAGGCGCCAATCTGGGTTAAACATGTAAGGGAAGACACTATAAGCCTGGACAAAAAAAGTACTCAGCACTCCAACCAATACAGCGTCCTAAATTTCAAAGAAACTATCCACCAACATCCAAAACACCTACCAATACCTATCTAGCCCTATTCACTCCATCTCGCGTAACACATGCGTGGATCGAGTGCCCCATAAATAATTTTCAACTCCATCCATGCCAGGCCTGAAAGGGCCTGCACAGTCTATACCTACTAGCATACATCTCACCCCATCCACCACTAATTGAAGCTCTTGAAAACTAGACAAAAAGATACTCAACATACCAACCAATACCGCATCTTAGTATCAAAGAAACCATCCACGAGTCACAAGTCATGGCTACGAGGCCTTCATAAAGGTAGCCGTACGGCTCTATATCTACCATTTTACAGCTCTATGTCTACCATTTCATGCTTACATATCGGTCATTTTATAACTCTGTATCTGTCATGTGAAGTCTCTATATGGGGAATTCCATGTCTCCATGCCAGAGACTTATGAATCCACACAGCCGGAAAATGACCGATCTGGTAATAGTGGTGCCGGCATGAGTTTGACTCCGGCAGCCGGACCCTACGTAGCTCAGATCACCGGGGGGATGGTTATTGGCACCTCGAGTGTTCACGTGCCGACGTTCGCACAGCGCCAAACGCATGTCAAATGCTCAGGTTGTCACTTCAACGTCTGATAACTCATAATTCGAACACATCAACATCAACATCATGACATACAATCCTGATGTTTACAATTCGAACACATCAACATCAACATCATGACATACAATTCTGATGTTGACAATCGGCAAGCACACATGCCGGATGTTTCGAGAGGGTGGAGAGTGATTTTTAGAGGCATGCCGAACCATAAAGGTCATGCTTCGAGACCAACGAGCGACCTTTAATGAGACTGACGTCACGGCAGTTAACGTTTGTCTGCCACAGGCTGCCATTGCAATTGGACCACACTTAACACAACGTAAGCGGACAGTGTGGAATAAGCCACGTCCGCGACGAATGGGCCAATGGCAGCAGCTGTTATTGAACAACACCGATGACGTTCAGATGTCGTTGATCTACCACTGCTCTGACGCTGACTCGACGCCAACTGACGCGGCTGTGACGAGGTGACACGACGCCAACTGACGCGGCTGTGACGAGGTGAGGTGCGGGCAGTACATACCCCGGACGTCCAGGTCGTGCACTGTGACCCGCAGCCGCTGGCCGTCGTCCACCCGGATGTGCCAGGAGCAGTTGAGGTCGCCCGGGTAGTAGCGCGGGTAGCCCGGGTTGGTGAGGTAGCCGTGCTGGCCGGTCAGTACCTCGGAACAGTACCGGCTCACCGCCTCACCTGCCGACAACGCCGCCGTCAGACGCCCACACGGCAGGGGACCGGCGTCAGGGACAAGCATCAGGGACAAGCGTCAGGGACAAGCGTCAGGGACAAGCATCAGGGACAAGCGTCAGGGACAAGCGTCAGGGACAAGCGTCAGGGACAAGCGTCAGGGACAAGCGTCAGGGACAAGCGTCAGGGACAAGCATCAGGGACAAGCGTCAGGGACAAGCGTCGGGGACAAGCGTCAGGGACAAGCGTCAGGGACAAGCGTCGGGGACAAGCGTCAGGGACAAGCGTCAGGGACAAGCGTCGGGGACAAGCGTCAGGGACGCACGGGCAAGGACACACATGGTCAAGGACTCGCGTCAGGGATCCGCGTCAGGGACGCACGGGAAGGTCACCGTCAGACACACACGGCCAGAGACACGCCAGGGACGCAAGGGACACAGCCACCGTCAGACACACACGGCCAGAGACACGCCAGGGACGCAAGGGACACAGCCACCGTCAGACACACACGGCCAGAGACACGCCAGGGACGCAAGGGACACAGCCACCGTCAGACACACACGGCCAGAGACACGTCAGGGACGCAAGGGACACAGCCACTGTCAGGCACACACGGCCAGAGACACGCCAGGGACGCAAGGGACACAGCCACTGTCAGGCACACACGGCCAGAGACACGCCAGGGACGCAAGGGACACAGCCACCGTCAGACACACACGGCCAGAGACACGCCAGGGACGCAAGGGACACAGCCACCTTCAGACACACACGGCCAGAAACACGTCAGGGACGCAAGGGACACAGCCACTGTCAGGCACACACGGCCAGAGACACGCCAGGGACGCAAGGGACACAGCCACCGTCAGACACACACGGCCAGAGACACGTCAGGGACGCAAGGGACACAGCCACTGTCAGGCACACACGGCCAGAGACACGCCAGGGACGCAAGGGACACAGCCACCGTCAGACACACACGGCCAGAGACACGCCAGGGACGCAAGGGACACAGCCACCTTCAGACACACACGGCCAGAGACACGCCAGGGACGCAAGGGACACAGCCACCGTCAGACACACACGGCCAGAGACACGTCAGGGACGCAAGGGACACAGCCACCGTCAGACACACACGGCCAGAGACACGCCAGGGACGCAAGGGACACAGCCACCGTCAGACACACACGGCCATAAACACGTCAGGGACGCACAGGACTGTCGCTATGGGAACCGAGCCACCGTCAGGGAATGGACAGACCGACGACGGATGCCGTGACCAGGTTTCAGTCGTGACTCACAGGAACGACTGGTGACGATGTGCACAGAGCACCACCAGAGCACCATCAGAGCACCATTAGAGACCAATAGGGACGGCGGGTAATGGTGCCATGTGTGTGTGTGTTCGTGTGCGTGTGCGTGTGCGTGCGCGCGTGTGCGTGCGTGCGTGCGTGCGTGCGTGCGTGCGTGCGTGCGTGCGTGCGTGCGTGCGTGCGTGCGTGTGTGCGTGCGCGTGTGTGTGTGTGTGTGTGTGTGTGTGTGTGTGTGTGTGTGTGTGTGTATGTGTGTGGAGTCGGGGCTGGATGAAGGTAGAAGCGATCGTTACAAACTCGAAGACAGGCTGTGCCTGGGATTTCAATACCTTCGACAAACGCGATGCCAAGAGAGATGTTGCGACACCCGTTCCGGGGCGGGGATGGCCGAGTAGTTAAGGTGTTGAACTCTGGGTACCAAAGGTCCCGGGTTCAACACTCGCACCACTCGGAACATTTCCAAATTCCGCGGCCCACCGGCGAAACAATGTGGGCGGCGCCATAAGCCGCGATCGTGCATAAAGTGTGTCGAAACCCACCCAATAAACAAACAATAAACAAAGCGAAAGAATATAGCGTTCCGGAAAGCAAAGGTTGGAACGGCAGTTGTTTACTTTTCTGTTTGTATTCACCGGACGGGATATTTGTCAGTTTGCTGTGCCCCCCCCCCCCCCAAAAAAAAACACGTGAAACAGCATATCTAAGTTTGTACGTCAAAATTAAATCAGCTCACAGACCAAAGAAACAAAAACAAGCTACGACGGCTCCAACAAGACGCCTGCTATCCAGCCGGCAACATATGACTGTCCTGCCGAAGCTTTTGCTGGCTGTTGATTGGCTGTCGGTTGTCCGATCGCCAGCACTACAGTGCGTGCATCGCCGCTTATCACGTCAATGGACTGCAAGAGCCAGGGCAGCCGGATAAACCTGTCGCTGCTATTGAGGCAGACACGAAGCCCGACAGGCGAGGCTGCCGTGCAAGATCGGCAGTGAAAGACTCAACGACCATATTGAGATTGACGTGCTGTTAATCCACCTTTGACTGCCGCAAGACAGCTTCACAACTTCGTTCAATCACAGCTCTGACGGCCTAACATTGCCGACGGTATGTCGAATGGTACTAGCCTGCTGCCGCCACGAACGAAACGGGAGCAGGGCGACCCGCGGCACGGATAACGTGCCTGGTGGAGCCTTGCATGGCTGGTGAAACAGGGACGTGGGACTCTCACTGACGGTCCCCCACCATCCCACACCGACATCCTCACCATCCCACACCGACATCCTCACCATCCCACACCGACATCCTCACCATCCCACACCGACAGTCTCACCATCCCACACCGATATCCTCACCATCCCACACCGACATCCTCACCATCCCACACCGACAGCCTCACCATCCCACACCGACATCCTCACCATCACACACTGACAGCCTCACCATCCCACACCGACATCCTCACCATCACACACCGACAGCCTCACCATCCCACACCGACAGCCTCACCATCACACACCGACAGCCTCACCATCCCACACCGACAGCCTCACCATCCCACACCGACAGCCTCACCATCACACACCGACAGCCTCACCATCACACACCGACAGCCTCACCATCCCACACCGACATCCTCACCATCCCACACCGACAGCCTCACCATCCCACACCGACAGCCTCACCATCCCACACCGACATCCTCACCATCCCACACCGACAGCCTCACCATCCCACACCGACAGCCTCACCATCACACACCGACATCCTCACCATCACATACCGATAGCCTCACCATACCACACCGACAGCCTCACCATCACACACCGACATCCTCACCATTCCACACCGACATCCTCACCATCCCACACCGACATCCTCACCATCCCACACCGACATTCTCACCATCCCACACCGACAGCCTCACCATCCCACACCGACATTCTCAAAATCCCACACCGACATCCTCACCATCCTACACCGACAGCATCACCATCCTACACCGACAGCCTCACCATCCCTCACCATCCCACACCGACAGCCTCACCATCCCACACCACAGTCTCCCATCCCACACCGACAGCCTCACCATCACACACCGACATCCTCACCATCACACACCGACAGCCTCACCATCCCACACTGACATCCTCACCTCCCACACCGACAGTCTCACCATCCCATACCGGCAGCCTCACCATCCCACACCGACAGCCTCACCATCCCACACCGACATTCTCACCATCCCACACCGACATCCTCACCATCCTACACCGACATTCTCACCATCCCACACCGACAGCCTCACCATCCCACACCGACATTCTCAAAATCCCACATCGACATTCTCACCATCCCACACCGACAGCCTCACCATCCACACAGACAGTATCACCATCCCACCATAACACACCGACAGTCTCACTATCCGACACCGACAGTCTCACTATCCCACACCGACAGCTTCATTATCCTACACCGACAGCCTCACCATCCCATACCGACATCTCACCATTCCACACCGACATCCTGACCATCACACACCGACAGCTTCACCATCACACACCGACATTCTCACCATCCCACACCGACATTCTCACCATCCCACACCGACAGCCTCAATATCCCACATCGACAGTCTCACCATCCAACCATCACACGCCGACAGTCTCAACTATCCCACACCGACAGCCTCATTATCCTACACCGACAGCCTCACCATCCCATACCGACAATCTCACCGTCCCACACCGACATCCTCACTATCCCACACCGACAGGCTCACCAACACACACCGACAGTCTCACCATCCCACATCCACATCCTCACGAACACACACAGACATCCTCATCCTCCCACACCGACAGTCACCCTATCCCACACCGACAGTCCCATTAACCTACACTGACAGCCTCATTATCCACACCGACAGTTTCGCCAACCTACACAGACAGCCCACCATTCCACACCGACCGTTTTTCCATCACACACTGACACCCTCACCATCCCACACCGACAGCCTCATCATCCCCCACCGACAGTCCCACCATCCTACACCGACAGTCTCACCATCCCACACCGACAGTTTCACCATCCCACACCGACAGTTTCACCACCTCACCAACTCGCCAGTGGACTCAATCGTTCTCACTTCCACCGGAGGCGCTGACCGACGGTCACTCTGGCCACGCCGGCCTGCGACGGTCGAGGTGTGTCTTCAGGTCGTCTGATTGGTGGACCCGACACGGGCCAGGCACTGTTGCGTCGCACAGGTGTGGCTTGGCGTCGGGAGGTGGCGATGCAGGAGGCAGGAGGCAGGTGCCGCGTGGCGGTAGGGACACAGGTGATCACTTCAGGGTGTACCACCGCCACGGAAGCAGAGGGCGGGGATACGGGCACGACTAGCGGCCGGCCGGCGCCGCACCGCCTAATCGATACCCTTCGAGTGTGGCGGCAGGGAGGGTGGGCAGCATGACAGGACACATAGGACGGCGAGGGTAGCAGAACACTGTGGCTCTGTCGTAGTGTGGCGACGGGGAGGGTGGACACGCAGGACACACAGCACACACAAACGGCGAGGGTAGCAGAACACTTTGGCTCTGTCGTGGTGTGGCGGTAGGGAGGGTGAGCACACAGGACTCACAGACGGCGAGGGTAGCAGAACACTGTGGCTCTGTCGTAGTGTGACGGAGGGGAGGGTGGACAGCAGGACAAACAGGACACACAGAGGGCGAGGGTAGCAGAACACTGACTCTAACGTACTGTGGCGGCAGGGAGGGTGGGCACATAGGACACACAGATGGCGAGGGTTGCGGAACACTGTGGCTCTGACCCGGTATTGATACAGGTGTAGACCCTAACCACGTGAAGGCCAATATCTAACCTCACTACAAACGCTGGGATTGGGCAAGGCTCGACAAGTAGCTTTTTGTGGAATATTATGCGCCAGGAGCAGCCATGGCTTTTGACAAAGAGAGCGCGGGTGGATGACATTTAGCGCGGGTGGATGACGTTTAGCTATTGTTTGCCACGAAACAAACAGCAAGTGAAACGTTGACGTCAACAAACACAGATTGGGTAAGAAGGGAGGGAAATGGAGCAGCAAGGTGATAAAAAACTATAAAATAACAAATGGGACAGTCATATTTGAGATGGAACGTAAAAGAGGCCAGCGTGCTTTGGGATAGGACTACCTAGAAAAAGAACAAGCTAGCAAATATGAAATACTTCCCATGAGGACGGCGTCGGCGGAACATTCGGATTTAATGGGGAGCGAGGGGAGGGGCGGTCATATACCTATATACCCTTCCCCTGCAGCGTGGGGAGGGGCGGCCATATACCTACCAGACGGTCATATACCTATATACCCTCCCCCTGCAGCGCGGGAGGGGCGGTCATATACATACCAGACGGTCATACACCTATATACCCTCCCCCTGCAGCGGGGGAGGGGCGGCCATATACATACCAGACGGTCATATACCTATATACCCTCCTCCCTGCAGCGGGGGAGGGGTGGTCATATACCTACCAGACGGTCGTTCACGTTCAGTGCTGCGGTGATAATGTTAAATTGTGGACATAAAGGGAGAGCAAAGCGACTGACTCAGCACCCCTCTCGGTTTGCTGTCCGTGCGAGAGTCCGGGCAAGTCGCAGATGAACACTTCGTGTCGTTACGCACGCGATTTCGCAGTTCGAGGTCACCTGGCCGTCCCACTGCACCTGCTGGAAAATACCGCGTGCGTTCACCTCCCATGACATTTTGTCACCATCCAATGCAGCGCACCAGCCCGCCGCGGTCTCACTGCCGTTTGCTCCTCGTATTGTCGCGTGACGACCGCTGACAACTACCACATAGACATGACCACCACAGTCCACATAGTGTTGAGAGCCGCTGGACATGACCACCACAGTCCACATAGTGTCGAGAGCCGCTGGACATGACCACCAGTCCACATAGTGTCGAGAGCCGCTGGACATGACCACCACAGTCCACATAGTGTCGAGAGCCGCTGGACATGACCACCACAGTCCACATAGTGTTGAGAGCCGCTGGACATGACCACCACAGTCCACATAGTGTCGAGAGCCGCTGGACATGACCACCACAGTCCACATAGTGTCGAGAGCCGCTGGACATGACCACCACAGTCCACATAGTGTTGAGAGCCGCTGGCGCTGAGAGTGCGATCTGAGCTGAAGGGATGGATCGCCACCAACCAGCTGACTACCGCAGTGGTCAGCTGATTGTCTCGCTTGCTGTCACTGCGACATGGCATCGCCCGGAAGGAGTGCGAAGTGGCGGTGCTAAGTGAGACGTGGCATTGCTAGACAGGAGTGCGAAGTGGTGGTGCTAAGTGAGACATGGCATTGCTAGACAGGAGTGCGAAGTGGTGGTGCAAGTGAGACATGGCATCGTCCGGCAGGGGTACGACGTGGTGGTGCCAAGTGAGACATGACATTGCTAGACAGGAGTGCGAAGTGGTGGTGCTAAGTGAGGCATGGCATCGCCCGGCATGGGTACGACGTGGTGGTGCCAGGTGACACACGGCAGAAGCCATCCGTCCACAACAGACTCATGCCCATACCTAGGTACAAAGTCATCCCACTAGACTGGCCTGACCGGGGTTACGGCGGTGTCACCGCAGTCGCGCGCGAAGCGCTCGATATTACTACCGCAGAGCGACCCGAATAACCAATCACCGGCTTCGACATCGAGTCGTCCTGGGTTCAGGTGCGCATCGGAACACAAACAGTGACGATCTGCTCGCTGCATCGACCACCGACTCAAACTCAGAACAGAGTGGCCACCGACCTGGACGAGCTGGAGGAGCAACTGCAGCATGTCCTCACCCGACACAGCGCACTCATCATTTGATCCGGTGATATCAACACCAACATGAACCACAAGAACAACGACGCTTCTGCCAACGAATTTCGACAGCTTCTAAACACCTACTCCCTTCAGCAGCACGTTACTGGGCTGGCCTTCGGTGATAAGACCCCACCATTGATATCATCTGCACCAACCAGGGTGTGGAGCGTGTCGGCAGCCTCCACTGCGACTTCAGTCCACACAACTGGACCCGTGCACTCGAGGTCGTGTCAGACTACAGGCCTACGCCGTGCACATCGACGACCAGGTGTTGGGCTGGGCTGGGCTGGATAGCGCAACTTTTCCGCCCGTCTCACATCCGGACGCAGAAAGTCAGTGATGTTTTAGCCTAACTAGACTGGCTCTCTGCCGAAAACATGTGCATGTATGTACCACTCTCTGAACGTGCTGAAAGGAGTATTAACCATATCACTTCCGGATTCACTCGCCAAATGCACTGCTTGGAGACGAAACGAGAACCACCGAACCACTCGACAATCCGATGATCTCCATGTCCTCGCCATCAAGACGGAATTCAGGAGGCGCCGATTTACTTACTCGACTGCAAGAGGTTTTAATGCGCTTCCACAGACCATGCGCGAGCTAGGCACAGTGCACTTCAAAAAGGAGTTGAAGAAACACCTCCGTCAACGAAATGGCCGCTCACTACATTGTGAATAATGCACATATGCTCCACAACTGTTCAAATTTGTGTGGAACCGTATGATTTACTGAATGCGTGTACCACGAATCATACCCTTTTGAATAGTGATGCGAGACATGGAACAGCAATTCCGAATGGGTTTACCTCAAGATGTGCAATAAACATAGAAAGAAATAAACAAATAAAGAAATAAAAACGTCCGATATGCATGTACATATAATAAGATATCATAATATATATAATACATATAAAATGTGAAATAAATACTAACTGAATAAAACAAAATATCAACATAAATAAAGAGACGTGCGCCAGCGTGGCGGTGACGTCACGACAGTTGGCCGGCCGGGGGACGGCTGTAACGTCATCACAGTCGGCCGGCCGAGGGCCTGCGGCTGACTGCAGCTCGCGACGACTCTGTGCGGTGTCAGGTGTGCACAAGAGGCGAGTCCGCAGCACGCAATCTGGCCCTGCGCCAGCACACAACTGGTACACAGACCACACCGTCCTGAACCGGCACACAACTGGTACACAGACCACACCGTCCTGAACCGGCACACAACTGGCACACAGACCACACCGTCCTGAGCCGGCACACAACTGGCACACAGACCATGTCGTCCTGAGCCGGCACACAACTGGCACACAGACCACACCGTCCTGAGCCGGCACACAACTGGTACACAGACCACACCGTCCTGAGCCGGCACACAACTGGTACACAGACCACACCGTCCTGAGCCGGCACACAACTGGTACACAGACCACACCGTCCTGAGCCGGCACACAACTGGCACACAGACCACACCGTCCTGAGCCGGCACACAACTGGTACACAGACCACACCGTCCTGAGCCGGCACACAACTGGCACACAGACCATGTCGTCCTGAGCCGGCACACAACTGGCACACAGACCACACCGTCCTGGGCCGGCACACAACTGGTACACAGACCACACCGTCTTGAGCCGGCACACACTGCCACAACACCGTCCTGAGCCGGCACACAACTGGCACACAGACCACACCGTCCTGAGCCGGCACACAACTGGCACACAGACCACACCGTCCTGAGCCGGCACACAACTGGCACACAGACCATGTCGTCCTGGGCCGGCACACAACTGCCACACAGACCACACCGTCCTGAGCCGGCACACAACTGGCACACAGACCATGTCGTCCTGAGCCGGCACACAACTGGCACACAGACCACACCGTCCTGAGCCATCACACAACTGGTACACAGACCACACCGTCCTGAGCCGGCACACAACTGGCACACAGACCACACCGTCCTGAGCCGGCACACAACTGGCACACAGACCACACCGTCCTGAGCCGGCACACAACTGGCACACAGACCATGTCGTCCTGAGCCGGCACACAACTGGCACACAGACCACACCGTCCTGAGCCGGCACACAACTGGCACACAGACCACACCGTCCTGAGCCATCACACAACTGGCACACAGACCACACCGTCCTGAGCCATCACACAACTGGCACACAGACCACACCGTCCTGAGCCATCACACAACTGGCACACAGACCACACCGTCCTGAGCCATCACACAACTGGCACACAGACCACACCGTCCTGGCCGTAACAACTGGACAGACCGCTGAGCCACACAACTGGCACACAGACCACACCGTCCTGAGCCATCACACAACTGGCCACAGACCACACCGTCCTGAGCCGGCACACAACTGGCACACAGACCATGTCGTCCTGAGCCGGCACACAACTGCCACACAGACCACACCGTCCTGAGCCGGCACACAACTGGTACACAGACCATGTCGTCCTGCGTCTGCTGGGTCAGGTCAGGATGGTGTCGGGTCGGGTGAGGACGGTGCTGGCTGCTGGGTCAGGTCAGGACGCTGTCCTGTCCAGGCATGGCACTCCTCGGTCAAGGCACAAGGGCATTGCTAGGTCAGGTCAAGACATCTGACTTGACCTGCAAGAGCAAGACATCTGACCGACATATCAAGGCGAAATAACCAATCCCATTCCATCCCGTCCCGCCCCGCCCCGTGCCGTGCCGTACAGTCCCGCCCCGCCCGTGCCGTGCCGTGCCGTGCCGTGCCGTGCCGTGCCGTGCCGTGCCGTGCCGTGCCGTGCCGTGCCGTGCCGTGCCGTGCCGTGCCGTGCCGTCGCCCGTCCTGTGCCTACGCCGTGCCGTGCCGTGCCGTGCCGTGCCGTGCCGTGCCGTCCCGTACAGTCCCGCCCCGCCACGTGCCGTGCCGTGCCGTGCCGTGCCGTGCTGTGCCGTGCCGTGCCGTGCTGTGCCGTGCCGTGCCGTGCCGTGCCGTGCCGTGCCGTGCCGTGCCGTGCCGTGCCGTGCCGTGCCGTGCCGTGCCGTGCCGTCCCGTACAGTCCCGCCACGACACGTGCCGTGTCGTGCCGTCCCGCACAGCCCCACTCCGTCCTGTGCCGTACCGTGCCGTGCCGTGCCGTCCAGTACAGTCCCGCCCCACCACGTGCCGTGCCGTGCCTCCAGAGGGTGTACTCACGGCGGATGCAGCGATAGCGGACGTAGATGACGCCCGGCCGCCACGCGGTGCTGGTGGGGTGGTGCTCTCTGAGCAGGAACGTGCAGTGCCGCCGACCGGAACACCTGCCGACCGTAACACCGTCATACCGCCACACCGTCATACCGCCACACCGTCACAGCACCGTCCGGACATCGATCTTCCTCCCCACAACCGGCTGGTGGTCACGTGGTAGTCACGTGCGGGTCACAGTCGTCTGGCGGTCACGTGGGGTAACACGGTCACAGCCGTCTGGCGGTCACGTGGGGTAACACGGCCACAGCCGTCTGGTGGTCACGTGGTATTCACGTGCGGGTCACAGCCTTCTGGTGGTCACGTGAGATAACACGGCTATAGCCGTCTGGTGGTCACGTGGTAGTCACGTGCCCACCAGCCGTCTGGTGTCACGTGGGGGTAACACGGTCACAGTCATCTGGTGTCACGTGGGGGTAACACGGTCACAGTCGTCTGGTGTCACGTGGGGGTAACACGGTCACAGCCGTCTGGTGGTCACGTGGTATTCACGTGCGGGTCACAGCCTTCTGGTGGTCACGTGAGATAACACGGCTATAGCCGTCTGGTGGTCACGTGGGGGTAACACGGCCACAGTCGTCTGGTGTCACGTGGGGGTAACACGGTCACAGCCGTCTGGTGGTCACGTGGGGGTAACACGGTCACAGCCGTCTGGTGTCACGTGGGGAGGTCACGTGGGGGTAACACGGTCACAGTCGTCTGGTGTAGGAGGTAACACAGTCGTCTGGTGGTCACGTGGGGGTAACACGGTCACAGCCGTCTGGTCGGTCACGTCGTGGGGCAACACGGTCACAGCCGTCCTGGTGGTCACGTGGGGGTAACATGGTCACAGTCGTCTGGTGGTCACGTGGGGGTAACACGGTCACAGCCGTCTGGTGGTCACGTGGGGGTAACACGGTCACAGCCGTCTGGTGGTCACGTGGGGGTAACACGGTCACAGTCGTCTGGTGTCACGTGGGGGTAACATGGTCACAGTCGTCTGGTGGTCACGTGGGGGTAACACGGTCACAGCCGTCTGGTGGTCACGTGGGGGCAACACGGTCACAGCCGTCTGGTGTCACGTGGGGGTAACACGGTCACAGCCGTCTGGTGTCACGTGGGGGTAACACGGTCACAGCCGTTTGGGTCGTCACGTGGGGGTAACAAGGTCACAGTCGTCTGGTGTCACGTGGGGGTAACACGGTCACAGCCGTCTGGTCTCACGTGGGGGCAACACGGTCACAGCCGTCTGGTGGTCACCGTAACTAGTGGGGTAACACGGTCACAGTCGTCTGGTGGTCACGTGGGGGTAACACGGTCACAGCCGTCTGGTCTCACGTGGGGGCAACACGGTCACAGCCGTCTGGTCTCACGTGGGGGTAACAAGGTCACAGTCGTCTGGTGTCACGTGGGGGTAACACGGTCACAGCCGTCTGGTGTCACGTGGGGGCAACACGGTCACAGCCGTCTGGTCTCACGTGGGGGTAACACGGTCACAGTCGTCTGGTGTCACGTGGGGGTAACACGGTCACAGCCGTCTGGTGGTCACGTGGGGGTAACACGGTCACAGTCGTCTGGTGGTCACGTGGGGGTAACACGGTCACAGTCGTCTGGTGGTCACGTGGGGGTAACATGGTCACAGTCGTCTGGTGGTCACGTGGGGTAACACGGTCACAGCCGTCTGGTGGTCACGTGGGGGTAACACGGTCACAGCCGTCTGGTGGTCACGTGGGGGTAACACGGTCACAGTCGTCTGGTGTCACGTGGGGGTAACATGGTCACAGTCGTCTGGTGGTCACGTGGGGGCAACACGGTCACAGCCGTCTGGTGGTCACGTGGGGGTAACACGGTCACAGTCGTCTGGTGGTCACGTGGGGGTAACACGGTCACAGTCGTCTGGTGGTCACGTGGGGGTAACACGGTCACAGCCGTCTGGTGGTCACGTGGGGGCAACACGGTCACAGTCGTCTGGTGGTCACGTGGGGGCAACACGGGGACGGCAACCTGACGCGCCGACGCCTGCCGCCTTGGTCGGAATGTCGTCCGGCACGTGAGTCAACATCACATGCGTTGAGGGAAAGTGAGCTTTCAGCACGTGGTGCGATATTTTGGGTTCAGTTCTTCTTGTTTTTTCGCTTCACTAGGCCTCCTCAGACTGAAGAGTTGGAGTACATGCTTTTACCCGCCACGCAGTTGTTCAGTTTAACATGAATAACACGTGTGGCATTTCTCATCGTTGTAACACATGGGCCATCATTCTTGTTTAGAGCGGGGTGATGGGGATGTTCCTATATCCTAAGGACAAGCCGATATTGTATCCCATGGCAGGGCCACTACCAAATCATTTAACTGGGGAGGGGAGGGTGGGCCATTGACCACTGGGAGATCAGCACCTGAGGCACTCAGACTCTACCCCCACCCGTTCCATTCCCTCAGTAAGGGTAACGCAATGGGTAATGGTCATTGACTGAGGGGTCACGGCCATCGCTGACGGTTCACAGTCCTCAGCTGAGAAGGCCCTGATCCGTGGCGAGCTGAAAAAGTGGACATGTGAAGGCGATACATACATCCCAAGCTGGTGTTGCCATGAAATACCCACAATGCAGCACTCTGCCGCCTCGATAGCTCAGTTGGTTGGAGCGCCGACCCGTACCAGTCTCCCTGTCCTGATAACGCATGGTTCGATGTGCCTCTTGCGCTCGCCTGACCCTCAGGTGGGATGGTCAGCTGGAAGCTGGCACGGTAATGTCCGTAACGTGGCACTGGGGCGGCCGTGTCGGCCGTGTCGGCCGTGTCGGCCCACTGGCGGCACGTTCAACTCTCGGTCAACATTCTGCCGTTAAACTGGACTTTTCAGGTTTGGTGGTGGGGCCAGGGCCCACGCAACAAGCTCTGCTCGACATAGCACCCCGACCCATCAAGCCATTCTGTAGCAAGCATTCCGACTATCGAACAAAATATCTTTCAGAATTACACAGTCTTACCTGCGGCCATGGTTAGGGGTAGCCGGATGGTCGAGGATATAGGACGTTATTAAGGGGCCACCACAAACGTTGGAGAACCATGCAAGACTGAATTGTTCTGGAAGTGGTCGGCAGCCCAGAGAGACGGGCCTGACGACCCATGATCACAAGTGAGTTTCCGCTGGTACTACAACAAAAGGCAGCACCTGAGAATTAACGGAAGGGTAAGGATGGTAGATGGGGTCGTAGAGATTCTCAGTGGAGTCTGAAGGGAGGTCCGTAATCATCAGGAGCCTCGACGACAGCTGGATGGCAGCCTGAGATGGTTGCAAGACTCAGTCTCGTGGATCGCAGGAACGACTATCGGACGAAATAATAGTTGGAGACACGCGCGTACCTGAATACGCGTGAAACAGTACAGGGGAGAATCTCGACTGATGTGCCGAAAGTTGGATGCATACTTGGTCTGCACTGTAGCCTGCTGACACCGTCGTGTACTGTGAGGTAAGAATATGCCGCCCAACCCTGAGTGGAGGATCGCGGTCAAAGCTGGCGTGGCAAATGGCGTACTCGATGCCGTCCTTTCCAGTCAATGTCCACGGGCCCCATGCTAAACATGAGCAACATTGGTGTGACATTGTAAGGCATTTAGGCGTGCCTGACGGTGGCGGCTGACGGCTGCGGCGGCGATTTCATGTCTTGTTGTAAATACATATCGCAACTGCGCCACCGCTTCACGGTCGTGCTTACGGTTTCCATCTTCGAGGCCAGCGGCTGTGGAGGTGCTGCAAATACGTGCTACAGCCGCGCCTCCGCGCCAAGGCAGTTGTCTCGGCTTCCGTTAATGGGAGCCGTTAATTTTCTACTTCCATAAAACATATAAGTTTTCAGTCCTGGAGCTTTAGCCTGGTGGCATTATGGTAGATCCCATCGGTGTCGAGGGTACTCATGTGTGTGTGTGTGTGAAGATGTGTCCCACCACGTCCCACCAGCCAACACTCGACACAGTCGGCGACAACAAAACACCTTCCGATAGGTGAGAGACATCTAGCGGCAATCGACGAAACTAACAGTGCAGAATACATTCGCATGGGCGAGGATTGGATGAGGGCGTCACCTAGCAAATATGACCAGTTCAGTGCTCTACTGGTCCTATTCGCTATTGACTGATCACCACAGTGCACTGGGGTGATCAGTGGACGTGTCGTTGCCATCGATACAAATGCTCTGTTTCTCTTGTTTTTTTTTTGTATGCTGTTTCATCTTTGATTCCCTGCTATATGGCAGCCTCGTCCTGTATTCTTTGCGTGCCTGAGCCCACGGATAGTCTTCAAATGATGGCTGAGAGTAAGCCGAGCGCTGATCCATAACAGTCAGAACCCATACATCCTGCCCCGCTCCGCATCCCTCCCTAGTGATCTTTATCTTTGCATTATTGTCTTCTTTCTCCATCTCCTTCATACCATGGTCTCGAAATGGCCAGACCTGGCCGAAGAGACTTCAGTCTAAACACCAAACTGAGTTGACCCAGCCCCGGGAGCCCGCCCGCGACCTGCAATGGAGACAGGATCGGTGAACACCGGACAGGCAACACTAAAACGCTAGCTCGGCCATATCAGTAAGGAAAGGGCGCGCATTCCGGTGGGCGAGGTGGCATGGGCAGAGCGTCGGTGGCACCTGCAGTGGGAATGGTAAGCGACAACGGATATCAATGACAGACTGGTTCCTCAGAGGGGAGATAAGGTAACTCAGACTGAGTTTGACCAGAACTGGCGAGTTGGAAGTGAAGACAACGCGACCGCGGTTGAGCGAGGAGCGTGTCTGAGCCGGCACGGCGGACACCTGTGAGGACGAAAAAAACAACAGATATAACATGGGTGTGGGGAACATTCGCGTAGTGCCGATAGGTAGAGGTCAGTGCACGTGGCTCACTGAAATATGCTGAGCTCGGTCAGTGCAAAAGGGCTACTTGCAAGTAGAACGCTCTGTATAATATGGAGTGGAATCTGACCAGTGTGGAACAGATTTTAAAAATCAGAATGTCATTTTCAGACCACTCGTGACAGCCGTATCCGTGTGCACTTACAATGTTCATTTGCAACCTGTGTGCCAAACGAACAAATCGGTCTGTGCTATCCGCTACGAGCGTGATTATCACACACGGCCAGCTTCCATATTGGTTACCATTGGAGTAGCTGATTCTGCCATTCGGCGGAGCCGTCGCCGGTCCGGTAGCCGTGTACTCCGTGCGTCCACTGCGGGGGCGGTAACCACACCCGCAGCCGCCCGGCCAGTCGGCTGGCGGCCAGTGACGCTGCGCCACACTGCGGTGTACCCCGGCCAGTGACGCTGTACCCCGGCCAGTGACGCTGCGTCACACTGCGGTGTACCCCGGCCAGTGACGCTGCGCCATGACCTATGCGTCACACTGCGGTGTACCCCGGAGTGACGGTGTACCCCGGCCAGTGACGCTGCGTCACACTGCGGTGTACCCCGACCAGTGACGCTGCGTCACACTGCGGTGTACCCCGGCCAGTGACGCTGCGCCACACTGCGGTGTACCCCGGACCAGTGACGCTGCGCCACACTGCGGTGTACCCCGGCCAGTGACGCTGCGCCACACTGCGGTGTACCCCGGCCAGTGACGCTGCGTCACACTGCGGTGTACCCCGGCCAGTGACGCTGCGAACTGGTGCCCAGTGACGCTGCGCCACACTGCGGTGTACCCCGTGAGTCCCCCCGCGGTGCCCCAGTGACGCTGCGCCACGCTGCGGTGTACCCCGGCCAGTGACGTCTGCGGTGTACCCCGGCCAGTGACGCTGCGCCACGCCATCGGTGTACCCCGACCAGTGACGCTGCGCCACGCTACGGTGTACCCCGGCCAGTGACGCTGCGCCACACTGCGGTGTACCCCGGCCAGTGACGGTGTACCCCGGCCAGTGACGCTGCGTCACACTGCGGTGTACCCCGGCCAGTGACGCTGCGCCACGCTACGGTGTACCTAGGCCGGATAACGCAGTCGCCTCACTCGACGACCGGTCATAGTAACGTGACGTGACGTACCCTCACGTCACGTCACGCCACGCACACGGGGCAAACATCTGCACAGGCAGGCGGCACACGACACCGTACCCACGGCTACCGCCGCTCAGAAAAGAGCCGCGAAACTGCCAGGTGGCAGCAGCTTGACAGCACGGTGAGAGTGGCGTGTGCTCACCGGTCACTCCGGGTCGCGCCGCGATTGAATCCAGGTGAAGCGACAAACACGCGCTCCACCAGAGGAAAAGCGCCCACAAAGCGCGAGGCCGTGCTGCCGGCCAGGGGGTGGGGGGTGGGGGGGGGGCTACGCCCGATCACCAGGAGCCGGGAGGTGCGCCCGTCAGACTCCTCACCTCTGCCGGGCAACGTCCGGCGTGGCCGCGTCATTAGTCTGACGTCACAGCGTGATTACTCTGACGTCACACCGGCCAACGGTGCGGCCGCCGTGCGCATTCACAGGATGAGGCGTCCGGCGACCGAGCCGCAAATACAGCCATCAGCGCACCAAGTGCCGGCTACTTCCTGCCGTAAGCGGCCGACCGGTAACGACGCCCGGCTGGTGCAGCTATCAGAACGTTCGCGTCGGGATACGTCCTTGGCAGGTGGTCGCGCTGGACCTCCACACTGCTGGGGTCGCCTGGAGGTACGTGACGGCGCCTGAACGCCGCGTGGACCATCACAGCGCGTGACGAGCAGTGGAGGGGCCACCACAGCGAGCGAGGTCGGCACATGACGACCACTTCTGACGACGCCTGACCGCCGCGTGGAACGTCACAGCACGTGACGAGTAGTGGAGGGCCACCACAGCCATCCGCCACAGCGAGCGAGGTCGGCACTCGACGACCACTTCTGCACAATTGTCGCAACGAGAGCGGCGGCGGCGCCTCCCCCTGAATGAAAAGCACTGCTACGCAGCGACGCGTCCCGGGTCACGGAGGGGGTGGGGTGTTGGGGGGCGCTACAGCCACCCTGCTGCACCACTCTGTGCCGCCGCTGCTCTGGGCGACGCCACAGGGGTCATGGTTCCGTTTGGAGGGATCCTTCGCGGAGGTCATGGTGCGGTGAGACGTTCACTGCAATGGTACTGGGCCGACCACCGGCCTTCCCTGCCTAACTCCGCCGCCGACGTGGCATCGCCGCCGACGTGGTATGTCAGCCTGCAGATTAAATCTGACGACCTTGTACACCGCATCAACGGTACATATAGTACGTTCGGGGCTGAACCCAGACGACTACAAAAAGAAACCTTGGCAGGGAGATGTTGAGGGTGGATATGACCAGCTTAAGACCAGTTTTGGTGAGGGACTGATTATGATTGGGCGGGGGAGGGGATGAACAGATTTTCTTCCAGTGGATGTCATCGATTCATTGCTCGATCAAGATTCTCTCACAACGGAAAACTTTGGCAAGGAGGGGGAAGAACAGGCATATATAATCTGAAATTATCGCAAGCTAGCAGGGGGTAAAATGCAATATCCTGGGGTAGCTAAAGTTGCTGAAGGTGGGCGAATGCTCATCAAGTTAAAATATAAACAGGCCAGGGTGAAAGCTTAATCTCGCTGACCTAAATACGTAAAACGTTACGTCTTAAACAAGGAATGTGCTACGAAATAATTGTCATGGTAGTAGTGTTTCATTTCATTGCAAATTATTTTAAATCGATAGAAATAGAGAACATTACACTTTGTGGCCCTCTTCAGATATTGGTCATTTTCACCCCATCCTTGGATCTACAAGTGAATGACTTGGGGAGCGCATCCAAGACATTGCAGTGCATACAATTGCCACGAAAACATACGCACATTGGTACACACGATTTTTTCCACTTGCGCCTTGGGCCAAAACACTTCTCCAATACGGGAATAACAGCTGGCCCGAATGGAGAAGAACCAATCCCGACGGAGCAACAGCTGGTCCGAGCTGGAAAACAGATAGCTCAAGCGCCGTGTTCTAGTTTATACGTTCCACTGCGACTATCTGCAACACGGACGCCCAGCAACTAAGAGTTGCGCGGGGCGAAAACAATTAAATTATATGACGCTGCAATTGCCATTATGGTGGAGAGCGGCCAGCAAACGACTATGTCACCAATCGAGCGGCTATGGTGGAGAGCGGCCAGCAAACGACTATGTCACCAATCGAGCGGCTATGGTGGAGAGCGGCCAGCAAACGACTATGTCACCAATCGAGCGGCTATGGTGGAGAGCGGCCAGCAAACGACTATGTCACCAATCGAGCGGCTATGGTGGAGAGCGGCCAGCAAACGACTATGTCACCAATCGAGCGGCTATGGTGGAGAGCGGCCAGCAAACGACTATGTCACCAATCGAGCGGCTATGGTGGAGAGCGGCCAGCAAACGACTATGTCACCAATCGAGCGGCTATGGTGGAGAGCGGACAGCAAACGACTATGTCACCAATCGAGCGGCTATGGTGGAGAGCGGCCAGCAAACGACTATGTCACCAATCGAGCGGCTATGGTGGAGAGCGGCCAGCAAACGACTATGTCACCAATCGAGCGGCTATGGTGGAGAGCGGCCAGCAAACGACTACGTCACCAATCAAGCGGCTATGGTGGAGAGCGGCCAGCAAACGACTATGTCACCAATCGAGCGGCTATGGTGGAGAGCGGCCAGCAAACGACTATGTCACCAATCGAGCGGCTATGGTGGAGAGCGGCCAGCAAACGACTATGTCACCAATCGAGCGGCTATGGTGGAGAGCGGCCAGCAAACGACTACGTCACCAATCGAGCGGCCACACTACCGTTGCCACAAAACGAGTCCCGGCCAGCAAACCCTGGACCCGTGCTCGTCCTCGTCCAGTGCACATTCGTCCTGTTATTCTCTCCATGCCCTGACACAGACCGGCGAAGGGCCAGAGCCGTCTGATCGCACTGTGGCCAGCCGCCGTTACGGCCAGACCCCAGCTGCGCCAGCCCCAGTGCGGCCTCACAGAGCAGAGGAAGCTCTGGATCGCACTGTGGCCAGCCGCCGTTACGGACAGACCCCAGCTGCGCCAGCCCCAGTGCGGCCTCCAGCCCGCCAGACCCGCTCGCAGCCCCTGTCAGTCCCAGAGCAGAGGAAGCTCTGGATCGCACTGTGGCCAGCCGCCGTTACGGCCAGACCCAGCTACGCCAGCCCCAGTGCGGCCTCGCCATCCCTGTCCCAGAGCAGAGGAAGCTCTGGATCGCACTGTGGCCAGCCGCCGTTACGGCCAGACCCAGCTACGCCAGCCCCAGTGCGGCCTCGCCGTCCCTGTCACAGAGCAGAGGAAGCTCTGGATCGCACTGTGGCCAGCCGCCGTTACGGCCAGATCTAGCTGCGCCAGCCCCAGTGCGGCCTCGCCGTCCCTGACGCAGAGCAGAGGAAGCTCTGCATCGCACTGTGGCCAGCCGCCGTTACGGCCAGACCCCAGCTACGCCAGCCCCAGTGCGGCCTCGCCGTCCCTGTCACAGAGCAGAGGAAGCTCTGGATCGCACTGTGGCCAGCCGCCGTTACGGCCAGATCTAGCTGCGCCAGCCCCAGTGCGGCCTCGCCGTCCCTGACGCAGAGCAGAGGAAGCTCTGGATCGCACTGTGGCCAGCCGCCGTTGCGGCCAGACCCCAGCTACGCCAGCCGCAATGCGGCCTCGTCGTCCCTGTCGCAGAGCAGAGGAGGCTCTGCACAACTCGTGGCATGGATTGGCGGCACGTTGCAGCGGTCTGACACACACCCCGGCCCTTATACATAGCCTGGTCCGACTTGCACTGCATGCCCGCCATAGGTGACGACCATGCGTTGTATTTGTGCAAGTGTTGTGGGGACGCACTGCACGCGTTTTTCAATCTTCTTTTTTGCTATTCTACTTTTTTTTAAACCATACAGTTTCGGTGACACTCCATTCGCATTTGGGAAATTTCGGCTTTAGTTTCGAGAGACAGATCTGTTCCATAGCATGCATTAGGATCTGGGCGCGGTCTGCTTCCCGAATACTTCACAGTGCTTACGATTAGAACCGAACCGGTTCGAGCGATGCCATGCCGACACGTGTCCGGTTCTGAGTCAGGCCACTCAAAGGCACACTCACGATGCTGTCTCCTCGTGACTGTCTGGCCTGCACCTGGTTGGGCTTAACCAAGGGAACCTGTCTGACAAAAGCTGGATGGAGGCCGTCAACAGGCTCGACACTGCTCCTGGCTGCTTGAATGCTGCAACTAAGCACGCCTCGGGCCAACCTCATCAAGGACCGGAACGAGTGGGAACACGGCGGATTTATGAGTGTGCGCATCAGGCTTGCGGGTGCATATGCGGCTGTACGGAGCGATGACGTCACACCCCCGGCCACGACACGCGCGTGCCGCAGGAGGGCCGTGACCGCACCATAGCCATCCCGTCGGGCGGTGGTGAGTCTGGTGTCACACTCACACCCCCGGCCACGACACGCGCGTGCCGCAGGAGGGCCGTGACCGCACCATAGCCATCCCGTCGGGCGGTGGTGAGTCTGGTGTCACACTCACACCCCCGGTCACGACACCCGCGTGCCGCAGGAGGGCCGTGATCGCACCATAGCCGTCCCGTCGGGCGGTGGTGAGTCTGGTGTCACACTCACACCCCCGGCCACGACACGCGCGTGCCGCAGGAGGGCCGTGACCGCACCATAGCCGTCCCGTCGGGCGGTGGTGAGTCTGGTGTCACACTCACACCCCCGGCCACGACACGCGCGTGCCACAGGAGAGCCGTGACCGCACCATAGCCATCCCGTCGGGCGGTGGTGAGTCTGGTGTCACACTCACACCCCCGGCCACGACACGCGCGTGCCACAGCAGAGCCGTGACCGCACCATAGCCATCCCGTCGGGCGGTGGTGAGTCTGGTGTCACACTCACACCCCCGGCCACGACACGCGCGTGCCGCAGGAGGGCCGTGACCGCACCATAGCCGTCCCGTCGGGCGTTGGTGAGTCTGGTGTCACACTCACACCCCCGGGCCGTGACCGCACCATAGCCGTCCCGTCGGGCGTTGGTGAGTCTGGTGTCACACTCACACCCCCGGCCACGACACGCGCGTGCCGCAGGAGGGCCGTGACCGCACCATAGCCGTCCCGTCGGGCGGTGGTGAGTCTGGAGTCGGCCATACCTGGCGAGCCACCCCGCTGAGACCACTGGGCTTATGCTGCACCCTCGACCACACCGGTGACTCTCGGAGGAGCTGACGTCATCGTCACTGGACCGCTTTTGAGGCGTTGAGGTGCGGTCAGAGTCACGTCGCCACAACTGGAGCAGCCACTGCTGGGCACTGCAGACCCGCATGTGACGTGCGTGGCGCCCGGCATCCGAATGGCCGACAGCGATATGTGCGCGGCCAAGGCAGATCAAGCTCCGCACATTACCATATGAATGAGGGCTCTTCAGTCAGTGGGAGGACGCTTGACACTTTTGTTGGCCTTCGCGCTGGGGATCTCGTCGGCGAAGTGTTCCATCAATACCGGCGCCGATCTGTGTGAGCCGAGAGGCCCTCCTCCCAGAACTCGTACTGCGCTCAGAGCTGGCGATGTCTGGACTGCGAACGTCGCCGGGTTCACCTCAGTGGGTGGGGCGCCACAGACGTCACCAGCGTCCCACGTGACGTGGGAGATGTCAGATGTCAGAGCGGGCGATGTCTGGACTGCGAACTTCGCCGGGTTCACCTCAGTGGGTGGGGCGCCACAGACGTCACCAGCGACCCACGTGACGCGGGAGATGTCAGATGTCAGAGCGGGCGATGTCTGGACTACGCGAGGCGCCGCGTCCACCTCAGTGGGTGGGGCGCCACAGATGTCACCAGCGACCCACGTGACGCGGGAGATGTCAGATGTCAGAGCGGGCGATGTCTGGACTACGCGAGGCGCCGCGTCCACCTCAGTGGGGGGGGGAGATAGATGTCAGAGGGACGTGTTTGAATGCGGAAAGCCCCCGGGCAGTGGGTGGGGCGCCACAGACGTCACCAGCGACCCACGTGACGCATTGCGGCGTCGTGGACTGTCCGTGGCGTCCGTGACGATCTGGCCTCCCACTGACCCCAGTTAGGAGACGGGGCTGGGAGACGGGGACGGGGACGGGGTTAGGAGACGGGGCGTGGGGAGCTGGGATTGAAGCAGCGAATCGCGACGACAACAAGAACGGCTCTGGTTTTCCGTGAGTGGCGCTTGATATGGCAGAGGAGGCGGTCGGTGTCTTCAAACGAAGAGAGTGATGTTCAAAGGCGATGTCGGGGCTATCACCCGGTTCCCCCTTGCTCTCTCCCTCCCCTCTCTTCCTTTCTTTCCTTCTCTCTCTCTCTCTCTCTCTCTCTCTCTCTCTCTCTCTCTCTCTCTCTCTCTCTCTCTCTCTCGCTCTCGCTCGCTCTCGCTCTATCACAAGTCACCAAAAGGAAGTTGTTCCTCATTTGTCGAACATACCAGATAATTCGTTAAGTTTTCTTACTCTCATATTTCTCATTGACGTGATAGTAATGATCCGGTTGCTTTCACAACAGTATGGTGTAGCGGCTCTGGGAATGAAAGTGCACAGGTAACATAACGCCACAAGGCACAGATGGCCGGATTATCGCACCCATCCATCTCACACGTTGATTAACCCTACACCAGCCGTCCAGCCTGTCATCAACATCACTGACACGACACACCTCGCACTTGCTACACTGAGTAATCGAAAACAAATACTTTGCCCGCCTGAGCACAAGGGGCCCTATTTTGGGCCGCCGTACAACGCCGACTTGCTCCGTGCGACGCCGACTTGCTCCGTGCGACGCCGACTTGCTCCGTGCGACGCCGACTTGCTCCGTGCGACGCTGACTTGCTCCGTGCGACGCCGACTTGCTCCGTGCGACGCCGACTTGCTCCGTGCGACGCTGACTTGCTCCGTGCGACGCCGACTTGCTCCGTGCGACGCCGACTTGCTCCGTGCGACGCCGACTTGCTCCGTGCGACGCCGACTTGCTCCGTGCGACGCCGACTTGCTCCGTGCGACGCTGACTTGCTCCGTGCGACGCCGACTTGCTCCGTGCGACGCCGACTTGCTCCGTGCGACGCTGACTTGCTCCGTGCGACGCTGACTAGCTCCGTGCGACGCTGACTTGCTCCGTGCGACGCTGACTTGCTCCGTGCGACGCCGACTTGCTCCGTGCGACGCCGACTTGCTCCGTGCGACGCTGACTAGCTCCGTGCGACGCCGACTTGCTCCGTGCGACGCCGACTTGCTCCGTGCGACGCTGACTAGCTCCGTGCGACGCCGACTTGCTCCGTGCGACGCTGACTTGCTCCGTGCGACGCTGACTTGCTCCGTGCGACGCCGACTTGCTCCGTGCGACGCTGACTTGCTCCGTGCGACGCTGACTTGCTCCGTGCGACGCTGACTAGCTCCGTGCGACGCCGACTTACTCCGTGCGACGCCGACTTGCTCCGTGCGACGCTGACTTGCTCCGTGCGACGCCGACTAGCTCCTTGCGACGCCGACTAGCTCCGTGCGAGAGCGCCGACTAGCTCAGTGCGACGCCGACTAGCTCCGTGGAGCCGGGTGCGCACAGCGTGGCGGACGCTGTCGGGACGCAGCGGCTCGTCTTGCTTCGGCTCGTCAGACGTTGACCAGGCTGGATTGGCAGGCAGTGCGCAGTTTTCCGTTACAACACTCAGCCAGTGGCTGCCGCACAGCCGTAGCAGCCGCTGTCGCCGCCGCCGGCCGCCGAAGACAAATGGGCTGTGGCTATCATGTCGCAGGATGACCCTGTCACGGGTGGAAGCCATGCACGTGCGCCGTCTGTCTATATACGGCGGCCAAATGTCCTTCCTCTTCTCTCCTTACAGCCAGAACGATAGCGTCAGAGCATCAATGTCAGCCATAAATAACAGACGCTCCTCCAGGCTGGTTCATTATTTATTGGCTTGGTATTGGACGCTTCTCCTAACCGATTGGTTATTGGCTGGTTGGATATTGGGTGATTATTGGACGTTCCTGGCTGGTTATTGGACGCTCCTCCTGGGTGATTCGTTGTTCACTGGTTATTGAAAGCTCCTCCTGACTGATTGGTTATTGGCTGGTTATTGGACGCTCTTCCTGAGTGATTCGTTATTGGCTGGTTGGTTATTGGCTGGTTATTGAACACTTCTCCTGACTGTTTGGTTATTGGCCGGTTGGTTATTTGCTGGTTATTGGACGCTCCTGGCTGGTTGGTTATTGGACGCTCCTGAGTGATTCGTTATTGGCTGGATATTGAACGCTCCTCCTGACAGATTGGTTATTGTCTGGTTGGTTATTGGCTGGTTGGTTATTGGTCGGTTGGTTACTGGACACTCCTGAGTGATTCGTTATTGGCTGGTTGGTTATTGGCCGGTTGGTTATTGGCTGGTTGGTTATTGGCTGGCTATTGGACGCTCCTTCTGGTCGGCTGGTTATTGGCTGGTTGTTGGACTGAAGCCTGTTTGGCCGGCGCTGGCCATTTCAACAGCATGAGACAAAGACGATAAAAAAACAGTGTGGGGAAACGGTAACTGGGACAAGGCGTGACACAGGGCAGTGAGTGGATGTAATTAATTGCTACGTCCGCTCTGTTGCTGGTTATTTATATATGTTTATGGCTTGTAACTCTAACACTTGGCCATGCAGGGTCGCTTAGAAACAACCTAAGCATCGGATCAGACCAGTGTGGTCAGGGGTGTCGTTTTATAACAGTGATTGGGATGGCTCAAATGGTCGAAGGTATATGGTCCGATGGATGCTGACGGGAACCTGGATAGGCGTACAGAGCACATCAACACAGAGGATGGTATGTCTTGCTAGTATTTATGCTGCATTAATTGACCGCGGCAGATGCGGAATACACAAAATATGAATGTTATTACGGAATGAAAAGGCCAGCACTAACATAAAAATATGTTTTTTACTTTGCATTTCCCCTTTCTTGCGCATAAGATAATCTGAGCTTGTTGGTTTAACTCCGACTACACCATCTCCTCGCTAAATTCGACGGCGGCACCACCGTGCGGTATGTGGTGAACGCGTCCGACACAGTCATTTTCCTGTGTGCATCGTCCGCTACAGTCGAGGAAGACGGCCCCTCTCCGACTTTAAACAGACTTTACTTTCGTACTCTACGAAACCGGAAGACGAATGAACTGCTGGCTCATGACGAGCGAGGATTACAAGTTTCAAGTATTTAAAGGCAGATGCATCGTGTGGACAGCGAGGCGTTAGGCATTTACCAACTGCGATACATAACATGAGCCAAGTGTTTTGTGACACTCCATTTATTTTAATCATTATGGCTAGCAATATAACTAAATGTAAATTTGCCAGTTCGGAGGAATTCTAAATGGTCCATATAGAGATATGTTCCCCACTCACAAATACAGCTTAATCCCAAAAGTACGTAAAACGACACCCTTGAGTGTGGTTCTATGGCCTGACAGCAACAAGTCCACCAGGGGCCACGCTTCCACGACTGTAGGACGCTGCCTCTGACAACCCCACCCCACACCACAGCCACCCCACCCCGCACCACAGCTACCGCACCCCACACCACAACCACGGCACCCCGCACCACAGTCACCACACCCAACACCATAGCCACCACACCCCACAGCCACCGCACCCCACACCACAGCCACCGCACCCCACACCACAGCCACCGCACCCCACACCACAGCCACCGCACCCCACACCACAGCCACCGCACCCCACACCACAGCCACCGCACCCCGCACCACAGCCACCGCACCCTACACCACAGCTACCGCACCACAGCCACCGCACCCAACACCACAGCCACCGCACCCCACACCACAGCTACCGCACCCCACACCGCAGCCACACCACAGCCACGGCACCCCGCACCACAGTCACCACACCCAACACCATAGCCACCGCACCCCACACCACAGCCACCGCACCCCGCACCACAGCCACCTGCGATTGATACAGCACCGCCTGCCCAGCTGTGATAGCCACCCCACCCCGCACCACAGCCACCTGCGACTGACAGCATCGTCTGTCCAGCTGCGATAGCCGTGCGTCAACCGACTCGAACAATCATGGCATCACCACACCGGAAGCGATTATCCTGCACGGCCCCTCATATCCCCCTCCCGAAGATCAGCCCCGATAATACCCAGCAAATTAGGTGCGGGAACAAATGACGGCTCAGCACCAGCGGACCGCTTGATTGCCGGACGGGGCTGCATCCCAGCTGGCCACGGTTCCGGCACCGATCCAAATCACAGGGGCAGCAAGGCTATGTGTCCTCCAAGAAATACGATGTCGGGGACAGCTACGGCAGCTTTCTGCAATCTTGTTCCATTCTGGACATTCTTAATTGAGACTATTCACGTTTATTCATTCTAAAACTTGCATCGTTTCAGCTTTTGAAATTATATTTTGTGACTGTTTAGTTCTACCGAAGCACTTGACCATTTTTCCGGACGCCTCCCCCAGATCGTGGACTGGTTCCGCCCCTGCCACCACCACCAGTCGGTCATATGCCCCGATATGCTGGCTGATCAGCAACACGCCATTTTACCATCAGACGGCGGTGTCGGGCGATAACCCAAGTCAGTGAAAGCACACTGACATATGGTCGCATAGTAGTCGGCTGGAAGAAGGTACTTACTCCTTACGTCATGTGTCGAATAAGATCTACAGCAAGACATTCCTACGACATATTTACGTCGAACTCGATTAAATCTGGGAACCAGGATGAAACGTATTATTTCTGATCGGGGAGTGTGTATGTGGGGGGGGGGGGAGGGAGCAGAACCATGGATGCTGCAATTATCCCCCTGTCATATGCGAGAAGCAGAAAGGTGTCAGCTTAGGATCCTGTAACCAATTAGTCAACGATAGGTATCTCTCGTATTGTCATTCTACTCGATGTAGTGATCGTCAGGATGCCTGATCGGTTTCAACTAGTATCATTTGGTCCTGCACTGAAGGTACCAATCAGTCATCTTGCTGCCAAGGTTTAGGTTCAGACTTCAGAGGTGCTTGAATGCTAATCTGCGGACAACACATCTCAGCTTTCATTTTCTGTGCTTAGAGAAGGTGGAACAAGTCAGTGAAGATAGGGTTCTCCTTGCTTCCCCTCAAACACGTTGGGCGTGAGGAGGCCGGGATAGCATTCAGCGTACAAAGGCAAACATGGGGGCACGTGCTCCTCAAAAGTATTCCCAGCGCTCCCGGCCGACTCGAAGCGACCTGCCGGGACCAAAGCGGGGCACAGAGTCGCCGAGGGTAGATCTCGAGCGCCAACGCCCACTGTGTGGCTCTGTTGTATCAATGTAGAGATATATGGCAATGCACTTCAACTACATATATGCTGATGTCTTCTAACAAGCACTGAAGTCGACAATGGCTATCCCCAGTTAACCTATCGCTACAGCCCGAATGACAAATTGTATAACTGTTGGCGTCACATTGGCGGCGCGAATACACTGCCCTGGCGACAGCCACAGTGCCGCAGTGGGCCCGACCCGACCGTGCACAGTACAGCAGCCCGTGTCGGCGCCAGTGTGCATGTGGACCGTGCGCCGACGCCACAGCTGCACGCGCACACGTGGTCAGCGGTCGGCCCGCCGACCAACGTCGGCTTCGACGCAGTCGGGCAGAACCGACGCGGCGCGACGCATACTGACCACACGGGGGCGGCGCGTGGCGGCGCGACGTGGCGTCCGGCGCGTCGCACTGACCGGGGGCCGCGTGGCGTCAGCACAAACAGGCCCCCCCCCGGGCCCCTGACCGCCGGGGGTGGCGCGGGCGGCGCGAGGTGGCGTCCGGGCACACAGTCCGCGGGGCCCACCAGCCGCCCGACGCACACTGACCACACGGGGGCGGCGCGTGGCGGCGCGACGTGGCGTCCGGGCGTCACACAAACAGGCCCCGGGCCACCGCGGGGCCCACCAGCCGCCCGACGCACACTGACCGCACGGGGGCGGCGCGTGGCGGCGCGACGTGGCGTCACACAAACAGGCCCCGGGCCACCGCGGGGCCCACCAGCCGCCCGACGCACACTGACCACACGGGGGCGGCGCGTGGCGGCGCGACGTGGCGTCCGGGCGTCACACAAACAGGCCCCGGGCCACCGCGGGGCCCACCAGCCGACCGACGCGCCGCGGTGCGCCGCTGATTGGATCTCCCGGAAGCAGCCGTCAGGAACGGGACTGTGCGCGCGTGCACACACTGCGTGCGTCGCAACCTCGGCCGTGATTATCCCGGCCGGTATTTATTGGCTGCGATGGCTGAATGCTGTGAGTTTGATGCGCTGTCAGGGCTGACGACTGTCTGTTTATCACCGGTGATTGGGGAGCTGGATCTGGAATCAGCCGGTGTGACAGACATGTTTTGTTGTTCTATGCTCACGTCGGACGTGGATATCCCGTGGACACCAGTGGAACGGTGGCGGTTGTAGGAGGGGGGGAGTGCCACTCCTGGCGTGTCCCCTCAAAAATGAGACGGTGGGGAAAACACCCCCTGTCTAGTGTCGATCGCACCGTGTGTGGGTCAGTGCCAATTCACGGAGCGCAATACTGAATTGCTTGTGAAGTTCTCACCAGGCCTCAGGTACATATCTGCCACTGTATCCTGGTCCCACTTCGAGTTCAAAATCAGTCCCTCCGTCCGTGCTGTACCCGATAAGAGTTTGCCACCAAAACGGTGGCTCACTAAGCCCCCAATCCCACACATAGATCAGACAGCTGTATGCGCGAGCGCTTGCAGGATGTGAAAATCAAGTCGGGCCTAACACCGATCATTGCAACTATAAATCAATACCAGGAGTCGATTTTTGCGCCGAGGGCTGATCGTGAAGGAGAAGAGTAACTTGGCTTGTTGCACTGGAATCGGCACCATGAGGCCGACACAACGGTGGTTCTCATGGTCACCAGTACGATATAATGGTGGTTCTCTGGATCATTAGGACGATATATTGGTGATTCTCAGGACCACCAGGACGATATAATGGTGGTTCTGAGGCCACCAGGACGACATAATGGTGGTTCTGAAGACCACCAGGACGATATAATGATGGTTCTTAGGATCATTAGGGCGACATTGGTGGTTCTCAGAACCATGAGTGCGATACACTCACTGGTGGTGTTCAGAACCATCAGGACGATACACTGGTGGTTACCAGGATCATCAGGACGATACACTGGTGGTGTTAGAACATAGACGATGGTTCTTAGACGATACACTGGTGGCTACCATTAGGGCGATACACTGGTGGTTACCAGGATCATCAGGACGATACACTGGTGGTTTTCAGAACCATCAGGACGATACACTGGTGGTTACCAGGATCATCAGGACGATACACTGGTGGTTACCAGGATCATCAGGACGATACACTGGTGGTTCTCAGGACCACCGGGACGATGTAATCGTGGTGCTCAGGACCACCAGGACGATATAATCGTGGTGCTCAGGACCACCAAGACGATTTAATCGTGGGGCTCAGGACCACCAGGACGATATAATCGTGGTGCTCAGGACCACCAGGACGATATAATCGTGGTGCTCAGGACCACCAGGACGATATAATCGTGGTGCTCAGGACCACCAGGACGATATAATCGTGGTGCTCAGGACCACCAGGACGATATAATCGTGGTGCTCAGGACCACCAGCAGATATCCTGGGAGTTCTCTTTGGCCTGATCCAATCGAGCAGCCTCAACCCCAAAACTGAAGGTCTAAGGATGCTCCTGCATTACGGGGTATCAGGGTATTCGCTGAAAGGCGGTCCCTGTGTGTGTGGCTCATGGTCTTTCCATACATCAGTGTTTTCTGCGGTGGATATCTGATCAGAATTGTAACGATGCGCTTCACTGCGCATCTGGGCACCGAAAACAACACAAAAACATGCTGACGTGCTGAGACATCCAATATCACACGATTCATCGATTTATTGATTGTTTATTGATTGTGACTCCTTGAGCCGGAAACCGGTCACAAGGTAACCAACCAATATCAGTGGTAAAGAAAGCTTCCAGGGCCGACCAAAGGTCATAGGGTCTGGAACTGAGCAATGATCAGCAGTCTGAGCTAATCGCTGCGGACTCGTAGCAGCTCCGGCTGTACTCGACTGCTGGGTAGGGCTCCTGAGACTGTTTGAACGGGTTGACTGCCAACAACAATACACGCAGCAGTTGGCTAAGTCCTACACGTTCAGCCATCAGGTAGATGACTCGGCAGATGTTGCCCAAGTGGCGTGACCCGCATTGCATACATTTTATAAATTTGACAGGAGACGATTACAGTGTGATGTTGAGTGACCAGCGAGGTTTAATTATTCCACCTTAGACCCAAGCCTTAACACTTTATGACTTGAAGGCAGGTGTTCCTGTGAACAAAGTAGGTGCCCCTCTGGACCAGGCAGATGCCCCTCTGGTATTAGTAAGGCGCCAGGTCGTCACCAGTGTGGGACAATCGAAACGCCGCCACATCGTTAGCGTGGAGCCGCATAGCCGCGTACAGCGCGCGCACACCTGTCGGTCGAAACGGGCTAATATCGCACCTGCCGATACCGGCGCTCCTAGGTCCGTCCCCTGCCGCCACCGGCACCGTCCTAACGTCGTACCTGCCGATACCGACGCTCCGAGGTCCGTCCCCTGCCGCCAGCCGAGACCCGGCACCGTCCTAACGTACCTGCCGATACCGACGCTCCGAGGTCCGTCCCCTGCCGCCAGCCAGGGCCCCGCACCGTCCTACCGTACCTGCCGATACCGACGCTCCGAGGTCCGTCCCCTGTCGCCAGCCAGGGCCCCGCACCGTCCTACCGTACCTGCCGATACCGACACCAGTACTGATTGTACCAGAGCTTCCACTGCGCCGGGGCTGACTGTACTGGAGCTGCGACTGTGTCGAGGCTGACTCCACCCGAGCTGGTCACCGGAGCTCACTGCACCGGGGGCGGCGCCCACTGGTGGACTCACTCCTCTCTCCCTCTTTTCCTCTCTCTCTCTCCCCTCACTCCTCAGACTGGAGCATGATGGCACCATGTTGGCTGCATGTCCAGAATATGCAATGTATCCCAAGCCCAATTTATACATTTGTTTCGAGCAGGGGGCCAATCCTGACCAGCCCCCACCCACAGCTGTGATTGAGTGCAACATCAACAACTTCCAGCATTTTTCTGGTTCTTGTTTCGTTCTTTCAGTTCCTCACATTTGGCTTGTGTTTGAAATATGTTAATTTTTTAAAGGATATTTCAGCTATGTTTACCGATCTCGAAACTGTCCAAGACAAAAAGAATCGCACGCACAAATGTAAGACGACACTGGTGTCCTAGATACAAATTTCACCATTCATATTTACAAGTGTGCGCTCGACCATCCAGCAACCACCACCTAGAAGACAGGATCAACACACGCCTTCGACCGCAAGGCATTCAAACACTTCAAATCGCTAAAATGACATACAGCCTCTCGCAGGCTACACCCACCATCGTGGCAGCAACAGTACCCCTGGAGGAGACGGGCACAGGCCATCGCGTGCTGGGTCCACTCCTGCTTCACATACCCCCCCCCCCCCACACACACCCCGATATCCTGAGGTGGGTGGAGAACAACACGCCTCTGCAGATTGGGTGTTCCGTGCCTAATCAGTCAGACGCCATGTTACCATTTACCGCCTGGGGGCGGGGAGGGAAGTGGATGGGAGTGGAATTGGGAGTGGGAGTGGGAGTGGAACGGGGAGAGGACGTCGAGACGAAGTGCAACGAAAAACCAAAATATGTCTATATGAATAGCTATGGTGTATATTTCGGACTTCAGAGCAAAATAGCATCGCGTCATGCGTGGCACGTTAAGACACTGGATATAACTGGATTGTCTTCTCATTACTCAGTTTCCAACAGCACGGAAAGGGTACATGTAACTAAAGGATTGGTGAGCCAGTAACTGTTGATCAGGATGTCGGGGTACTAAATCGCAGGTGCTCGAGCAGTGGATGCATGGTGCCAAACAAGATTAAGAGGCCAGTTTACACATTAGCTAGTTAACTCGGATCATGACATTGCATGTTTTTGAAACCTCGGACATACGGTGGGAGAATGCCACCATATCGTTCACCAAGGGCGTCACCGCCTTCATTCAGCTTCCAGGTGGGATTCAACCCCGTAGTGCAAAAACAATTTTCAAGGTAGAGGGGTAAGACGGCGGCCGTCTGTGTGTGACTTGCCTTTCAACCGCCAGCAAATGGTGAAAACACACGTAATTTTCATCGAGCATTTTACATGCTGACAAAAAGCATTACAAGCGCTCCGACTATTATGGAACGACATAGGTTATTCGCTTTCGTCAACAACAAGAACGCTAATGTGTGTGAACTACTAGCGTGCATGGCATCGACAACCTGTGCATCAACTTCCAAACACGACGACTGAGGTAGGGTATCTTTCTGAAGTTGACCAATTTTCCAGATGTGATCGGGCCGTCAGGATGACATCCGCCCGGGGCGGCCGTGGCGACGACCATGTGGTTCACGGCATACATGTAATTAGGTGGTCCACAGCGATTAGGTTCACGCTATACATGTAATTAGGTGGTCCCACAGCGATTAGGTTCACGCTATACGTGTAATTAGGGCGGCCCGCAGCGATTAGGTGCATGCAATATATGCAATTAGGCGGCCTGCAGCGATTAGGTGCACGGTACATATGTAATTAGGTGGCCCGCAGCTAATAGGTCCGCGGTATATGGTGCACCCGACGTACGGTATATATATATATATATATATATATATATATATATATATATATATAATTTATTTATAAGCTGACGCCAAGTATTGCTCTTTGACGTTCATAGACCAAGATAGGCTATTCGTTTTCGTCAACTCAGTCACTGAGTAGAAACTACAGGCGAAGTTTTGTTTGGATTTTTATTTGTTAGTGTGCAAGTACTGTACTTTCGATGTTGAAAGAATAAGAAGCTATTTTGGATGGCAGGATCAAATTGGTTCAGATGATAAGAGAAGGTATGATAAGACAGCATAGGCTTCAAAGATGGTCGTGGGAAATCACAGTAAGCTGATATTCACGTTTGTACATTTCACAAAAGCTAGTCGAAGCACCCCTGATACATTATTTTTCTTCTGAAAGACACTTTGGGTCGAGAGCCTTCCAAGTACTCCAAGAGAGCCATTGACCTGAACATTTTCGAAAAGAATCTTTCAATGAAGCTTCATCGAAAAATCTGGAGACAGCTGGCGCTGTCCGCTCCCCGGGGCGTCACCTTCAGATCTCGTCCCGCCCGCTGTATGAGAGAGTCCTTCAGTCCGCACCACTGCGTGCTCAATGGTGCACGGACGTCTCACCACTGGTGTACGAGCGGTACCGCACCACTCCGCGGGGAGCCGGGTGGTGACGGGAGGCGGCTGCGGCGCTCTGCAGATCTGGGGCAATGGACCGTGCGGCAGACAAGTTCACAAGAGCAGTAGGGTCGACCACATGCTGAGACCAGCCACATAATGGACTCGGTCCACGTTCGACATTCGTCCACCACCAGGAAGAAACAGTGGTGTTTACTCGATGTCGAGTTCCACCAGTGCGGCAGTGCCATCAAATTACACCACACAAGGAAATGGTGCCTTGTCAAAAAGCTAAGCTGTTTCCGGCGCCTTTCCCATTAATTGTGGGCGTATATCAGGGTATATGAGCGTGTAAACAGGGTGATCGTTCCTGAGGTAATCGCAGTAGCAATCATTACAAACAAAGAAGAACAACTTGTAGCAGCTACAGCAGAGAATACATGTGTCAATCAGCAGCTGACTATCAGTTGATGCTTGCCGTAGGCTTCTTAATTCGGGACAACACTGGCTGCTGGATCCAGCTAATGATCATCTATATCCATTACCCATGTTCTACAGTACGTAATAAACTGGCGGGTTGAAGTTGGAACAACGCAGACTTTGGCAGATAAAAGTTCACCGATACCTGCAAAGCTGTTATTTGCCAAAACAAAATTGTGATCGCGTCTTTCCGGAAAGATTAGGTAAGACTGCTTGTGTGCTAAAATATTGTGAAGACTGCACTACATTGTACACACTTTCGTGTACAATTACAACACGCACACAAGACACAAGTATCTCACCAATCACCAAACACACAAGAAAAAAGTCGCTCACCAATCACATAAATACAAGAAACAAGTCGCTCACCACTCGCCACACGCACAAGAAACAAATCGTTCATAATTCACCACACACACACACAAGAAACAAATCGTTCATAATTCAGCACACACACACACACGAGAAACAAATCGTTCATAATTCACCACACACACACACAGGAAACAAATAGTTCATAATTCACCACACACACACAAGAAACAAATCGTTCATAATTCACCACACACACACAAGGAACAAGTCACTCACGAATCACCACACACACAAGAAACAAGTCGTTCACCAATCACCACACATACAAGACACAAGTCGCTCACCAATCACCACACACACACAAGAAACATGTCGTTCATTTTTACTTGCCCATGCAAAAAGAAACCTCCCAGGGTGGCGCTTAGTTTATCTTGGGAAGTGGAAGCAAATGAAAACGTAAATGAAAGCGATGGAAATGCTACCTCCTATGCACATGCTTGACTGCCATGTGTTGTATCACGCAAGTGTCAATTTACTTCCGATATTCGCTACATAGAAACGAGACCACTTGCAACAACATAATAGCGAATAGCATGAATGCCACCTAATGCAGGCAATCTGACGGCGGCATTTCCAGCAGCAGCACGCAACGAGTCCCCACTGCAAATGGGCCGGGCGCCGCGTGGGACGCCGTGGTGCAGCGGGTGTCAGGGCGCCGGGGGGGGGGGGGGGGGGGCAGGGAACGGCGGCGGGACAGAGGTTCCGGCGACAGCTGGAGCGGCGGACGGACGCTGTCCGTGCGCGTCCGCCGGGCACGGCGCCACCGACACGCGTCCGCCCACCCACGCGCAATTGGCCGCGTGATGGACACGACCCAACCGCCGCCGCCGCCGCCGACGTGCCTATCGATCCCGAGCACGTGGCCGGAGTCAGCTGCTGCCCCAGCAGCACAGAGCAACAACAAAAACAGGACAAAATGCCACCAGCCAAGTAATCAGCAGGCCAGGCGCCGCCGGACCGACCCTTTCACCAGGCGCGGGGCCAGGCCCTGGCTTTGTTTGGTGGCGTTTTATTCGCGGGGATAAATTTACTTGTCAGCGTGGCGAGCGACAGCCGGAGGGGAGGCGGCCGGGATCGATGGGAGAACGCCACCCACCGGGTGGCTGCCCCGGGTCCGAGCCGGTCGGGACGTGGAGCGTGTCCAGGGACTGCTGGAGATGGGAGAACGCCACCCACCGGGTGGCTGCCCGGGGTCCGGGCCGGTCGGGACGTGGAGCGTGTCCAGGGACTGCTGGAGAACGCGGGGCACAACAGAGACACGCTCGGTCGTCACTGGAAGCTCGTGCGGACGCTGGGAGCGCTTCAGTTATTATGACGTGACGCACGAACCAATATATTACGCTGTTGTTGCGGGGGCGTGGTTGATTGGTTTCCTGAGCGGATCTGCCGACCGTGCTCCACCTCTCCGCTCCGTGTGTCGTGTGTCGTGCTGCAGGGCCTCGTGACGCAGGGTCTCGTGCGCCAGCTCCAATTGCCATCGCATTGGTCGTCGGAGCAAAAACGCCTAATGCTTCGACAACTGCAGTACGCAACGTTACAACTACTTACGCTTGTTGACATCAAAAGCATCACAAAAACATGTTCGAAACCAGCAGTACAACAACAAAAAAACGAGCAATTCTTGGATTTTTGTAGACCCAGATTACAATACACTCCAAAGGAATCCACTCCATGTGTGGTTATCGGATGAATGTCATATTTCACATATGCTGCATGATCTGATAAACTTGGGCCGTCAGTGGTCCAAACTGAAGTCCTGTTAACCAGGGTATTGAATTGCGCAAATTATTGGGGACCCAATACATGGAGGCAATGAGCGGACCCAAATCGATTGGTGGGCTACCGCATTAAGGTTCCGTGTTGAAAGTTGAAATTATTTAGGCGGCAAAGCCAATATGGAGGGTGCGGCAAGGTCACTAAAAAAACATGCAAATCGATACACTTGAGTGATAAGCATTAATATACCCATAAAGACCAACGGCTGTTGGGAGACCCTGTCAATCACTGTGGTACGGACAGAAAGCATTTATGGAGGGCAGATTTGTTAGTCCCCGATGCCCAGTCTACGTTGTGGCCCTAGGTACGATACCCACCTATAAAATATTACCTATGATTACATTTTAATTCCGGAGAAATATGCTGGCGGTACTTTCCAACAGCGTACAAATTATACACTCTGGTAATAACGTAAAATAACATTAAACACTCAGGACGCAGAGCTGAAAAGGAGAACTTCAACTCTACTCGACAGACCAGTAAAATATCCACCGAGACTGTATTCCAGCTTATTATCGATGACACGTTGCCAGCTTGCTAATGGGTCTTCAACCCTATATATTTAACAATGCGAGCTCAATTTATGCAGAAGTGAAAGGACCAAACGTCAACATCCAATATGCGATCAACGGTGCTTGGACGACAAACGGGCTACATTGTTCACGATTTCTCACTCCATTTTGCCGTCCGCCAATGAAATAATACGGATCAGACTTGCAAACGACGCTTCGGAATAGCGCGCGCTTGCGACTATTTCCGCCCCTTAGTCCCCGGCTGTAACCAATCGTTAGTGAGGATGAGCGAAACGGCGGAATAAACTGCCAGTGCGCTATTAGTCACACATGCCGGGCTGCATTGTTCACGCCTCAGAGCTCGCAGATGCCACACGTTGCATTTTGCGGCGGCGACGCGCCCGCGTCCGGCAGCATCAAGCCGCAGCTGCTTCCCCTGCCTTCCGCGCACGCCGCAGTGCGGAACTGGTCATCGGCCAGCAGGTGAAGGCCCGTCGGCGATCATCAGCCACTGCTGCCAGCATATGCGGCCGGTCAGCAGCCACCGCTGCCACCAGCGTGGTCGGTCTCCGACCACTGCTGCTACTCGATGTACCCGCCCCGTCAGAAACACGGCAGCGCTTGCCAGACGCCGGCTGTGTGCGTCGTCTCCGCCGCAGACACGCCATTGATCGCCGCGCCGGCGCTCTCTCCCCTCTGTCACCGCGTCCCTGTCCCGTTTACCGGGCCGCGCGGCCGGCACGTGCGCCCCGCGGCCCGCTCCCCTCCCCGCTCCCCTCACGCCGGCGTCGAGCTCGACGCGAGCGACGCCGCCGCCGCCGACACGCCGGCCGGCACGGCGTTTTTGTCGGCGAGTTTTTGCGGCAATCGTTGATCGTAGTACAGGGATGGCTCATCTCCGTGACGGACCAGTCGGAGTCTGGCGGCCAGGTTTTTTTTTGTTTCCCCGGCAGAGCTATGAATCTCAGTCAGCAGTCGAGTTTTTGTGGCGCGTGCAACTGTGATGACGTCGTTTGTGTTTGCGCTCGTGAGCTGCGAGCGGCGGGCGGTACACTTTCGGCTGTGCGTGACCCAGAAACGCGGCGGTCGGTCGCTGGCCGAGAGGGGAGGCGTCCGACACGCGACAGACTCGGAGCCGCCCGACAGCCAACTATCGACAGAAGGGACACCCGACCCAACCAAGGGAGAGGTGGAGCGGATCAGAGGCGAACTGAGACGTACTCGATCCGGTGCCGGTATCGATTGCCGACCAGCTTCATGTGCGGACGCACAAAGTGCATGTCACCAGACACGCATCAACAAAGTGGGTGCTGGTCGGCACGTGGAACAAAGACAAAAGATGGTGGAAAATACAATCTGCCGCAAACACGAAGAAGCGCTGCATCAGCGGCCATAATATGATGTGCAAATGATGTGCAGGTACAAATGGTTGCAACATGAGGTGAGCTGCCGAACGGCGTTGCTTATTCGTTTCCGTGTTCTTCGTTTCACAAAACGCTTTTGGACAGCTTCTGCCGCCTCTGATGGGACTCAAGCTGCAGTCGCTTCTGATGTTGGCGCCTACATGATCACTTCCCCGTCACTGATCACTTCCTCGTCGCTGATCACTTCCCCGTCACTGATCACTTCCCCGTCACTGATCACTTCCTCGTCACTGATCACTTCCCCGTCACTGATCACTTCCTCGTCGCCACTCTCCGGCTCCGAAGAACCACTCAGGCTCCGTCAATAGCGCTTCAGAAGGAGCGAGACGACCCGATAGCTATATTGGGGCAGATCGATGGGAAAGCAGCAGCCCATCGCCGGGCCCAGTTCACAGGGGTCTCGCGCGTCACGTCTGGGACGCTCAGAGACTGTCAGACTGCTTCAGACCAGCTTCAGACTGGTTAACATGAGTCCAGACCGAGTCCAGACCGTTCAGATGAATCCAGGCAGAGCACCCAGCCTGATCAGGGCGGGCGCCTGGCCTGATCAGGGCACGCGGAAGCTTCATCACAATAAGACCAAGCAATTTGAGTCGAGGGTAAGATTAAATCCACTCCACCCCGTCCGGTTCAGCACATTCTATTGTATTTGTATTCGTATTATGGGTCTCACAGACTAAAAGCTGGTCATAAACTGTTGTTGAGAAGTGGCTGGAATAACTCATAGATGATCTGTAATGGCGATGCTATATTTAATCTGTGAATTCAATTTTGCTGAGCTTCATGTGTGTGCAGGATTATTCATTATAGACCACACTCAGTTCAGCTCTCCACGTGTGACAATTGCTTTATGCGACGATCCATGAAATGAACGCGCACGCACTCAAATAATCGATAGATCCCCACCGGTCGGTTGGCGTTTCGTGAGCGGGCCACCGGTCACGACCCCACGGCACACGTGACCCATTCCGGTCACGAGGGCCGCCCGAGATCGGCGGGGTGATCACGTGACACCACAGCTCCTACGGCACACGTGACCCACTACGGTCACGAAAGTCGGCGAGGTCGTCACGTGACAGGACGCGGCCGCACACGAGCACCTATCGGAGCGGACGGCCGTCGCCGTTGACGAGGCCGAGAGAGAGCGAGAGGAGATGGAGATGGAGATGGAGATGGAGACGGAGATGGAGATGGAGATGGAGATGGAGACGGAGACAGAGACGGAGACGGAGATGGAGACGGACAGACAGACAGACAGACAGACAGACAGACAGCCGGCGGGCGACTGTCTGCATCGCGTGGGCCCCCCGCCCCGCGATCCGGCCCCCGTCCTCCACCCCGACAGACAGACAGACAGACAGCCGGCGGGCGACTGTCTGCATCGCGTGGACCGCTGCCTGCCGCCGACGACTCCCGCCGGCCGCGCCGGTCGTGGTCTGCGCCGACCTGACAGCGACCTTCCGGTGACCTTCCGGTGACCGGACGGCGCCGCCACAGCCGGCAGGGTCAGTCGGGCCGCCGGCTAGGCCGACCCCACCGACCTCGGGAGGTCGCAGGCGGTGACAGGCCCGCCAGGCAACAGAAGGCTGTCATATCGGCAGCCGCTCCGGAACATATTCAGGATGGCGTGTCTGCATTTTCGCAATGCACTGCTGAAAGCGGTACAGTGAACAGTGCGATTCATATTAAACGTATGGCACAGATTGTTACATTCACCGGAAGAGGTGAACATGTGTCTTCATTAATCTGGCTTGTCTGGCTTCTTTGAAACGTGAATCTGGCTTGTCGAATGAACTATAAACATACAGTGTGATATTTCTCCAAGAAATGATGCCCTGGTTCAAAATAATTCGAAGGCTATGGATAACGTGTGGGTTTATTACAGAAGACGAACGAGACGTGCAGGTGCCGTTAGCACAAGTGTATCAGAGCCCAGAGTTAATTGCCAGTGACAAATGTTACTTCAGTAGCATTCAGCACCACCATAGGCACAATGTTTGAGTTGTAATATTGCACTGGCAGTACCTGGTTCGTGCAAACATTTGGACGGAAACTGAATACGTGCGGTAGCACCTGATGAGATGCGAGTACCTCGCACGCCCGAGCATATTGGCTCATGGCTTCCCTGGCAGAATCATCAGGCCCTGAGTAGACGGAAACGCTGGTCACATAATGCAACGCATCCAGAATGAGTTCATTTCTGTATAATTTAACTGGTGTCTTAGGTGAAGATATTGGTCCCAAGTATTTAAAATGTGAAAATGGGAAAAAGACGGCATGACTTCAATAATGAGCGGTTATAGATGGGGCAGACACTGGCCACACGAGTCCAAGGCCGGGCGCGAGTGTAGTCTTTGTTGGTAAAGAGTTCGAGGAAAGGGCGCCAGCAACACCCATGTGTTTCAAGTCCGACAGACCCGGCACGAGAGATGTAGGGTATGTACCACACAACTTGCGATTGAGCAGCTAAGAAGAGTGTAAGAGGGCGCCAGCAAGACCCACGCGCTTCACATCCGACGGACTCAGAACGAGGGATGTAATCTGTAAGTGGATAACCAAGAAGAATGCAAGAGGGCGCCAGCACTAGACCCATTGATATCGGAAACGGGAGGTTGGACGCTGGATTTCTATGGCATCGGGAACTGGTATTGACTAAGTAACTCAAGACGGCCTGGCCTGGCTTCTGACCTTCAGAACGATAACGAACTTCCAATACGGAGCGACAAGGAAAGCATGAACCGAATCGCCATTCATTGGTTGGCATCACACCTGGGTCGACCCAGCACAGACTTTGCGCCAGAGAGGCGAGGGTCAGAGGATGTGGCTGGGGGGGGGGGGGGTGACCATGGCCGAGCCGTGACCCAGTTGGCTGCGGCTCAGCCCACTGCCGACACGACAAAGTCGGGCCGGTCAGCGCGTGTGCCATTGATCCAGTCCGCTACGGGCATCACTGTCCGAGTCTGTCTGGGACCAGCCGACATCTGTCACTGCTCTAATCCGTCACAAGAGGGGGAGGGGCAGGTCATAATCCGTCACTGTTCCAGTCCGTCACAAGAGGGGAGGGGCAGGTCATAATCCGTCACTGGTCCAGTCCGTCACAAGAGGGGAGGGGCAGGTCATAATCCATCACTGGTCCAGTCCGTCACAAGAGGGGAGGGGCAGGTCATAATCCGTCACTGGTCCAGTCCGTCACAAGAGGGGAGGGGCAGGTCATAATCCATCACTGGTCCAGTCCGTCACAAGAGGGGAGGGGCAGGCAATAATCCATCACTGTTCCAGTACGTCACACGAGGAGAAGGGGCTGGTCATAATCCGGAGTCTTGAGCTGTAATATTGCACTGACAGCACCTGGTTCGTACGTCAAGACGACAAGGCTCCAGCCCGTCACAAGAGGGGGGGGGGGGCAGGCCATAGTCCGTCACTGCTCCAGCCCGTCACAAGATGGGAGGGCTAGATCATCATCTGTCACTGCCCGGCGGCAGTGAAAGGGTCACTGTGAAGACCATTGTGAAGGTCATTGTGAAGAGCGGTAGCAGGAAGGGCTGGTTGAGAGACCCCCGAGTGAGAGCCGGTCAAGGTGGCATACACCCGAAGAGGAGGGTTATGTGGGTGGGTGGGGGCAGATGCGAAGCATGTGCTAACTTTGTGATGAGAAAATGGAATGCGGATAGGACAAACAGATCAGACATGGAAGGCCACCATGGTGAGGGGAGGGCACGAGGAATGCAGATACGGAGATGGCGGCTAAGGAGATAATTTGATATTTACGCAACGAGAGGGCGGAGAGGCGGATAATAGCATGCTTCACTCCCGATTCATTCCTCACGTGTCGCCACGGCTGACTGTGACGCAGAGGCTGCCAAAGGCACAATATTGGCCTCCTCAGGGCTTCGTCCAAATAATTTTGGCTAGAGGGCTCATTGGTGAGTGCTGTGCCCATTGGCGACTGCATGAATCATCTTCCGAGTCAACCAATCTGCACTCTGAAGTCATGCGAAAGCAGTATGAATGGTCACTGACTGGGGGGGGGCCTTGACTTTCCGATCAACCCCCCCAGCTAATATGTTAAACGAGACACTGTTTGGCCTGTTTCGCCCACAACACGAACACCGCAGGATGTCTGTTCGTGGACCAAAGCACAACGGCCTTGATCTACACAAGGTCTGTTCGCAGTTGCGACCAGCCAAACACAAGCTAAGTACGTGCCGACCAACTCTAGTTTCTCGGCTGCGTGCGCGTGTCCGGATACCAGACGAGTGGTCCAAACAGATGGTTACCGTACGCACACGAGAATGGCACGTCGGTGACGCGGCCCACTTCACCGGCACCCCTGCTGGCCACAAGTCGCGCACTCTTCTGATGAACCGAGGACGAGACGAGCGGACGCCCGTTGGTAATGAGATGGAGAGCACAAGATAAATAGACTAGCAGCGCGAAGGTCGAAACCGAGAGCCAGCTGCGCAGAGTGCGCGGCGGTGACACATGCGACCTTGCAAACATCAGTTGGCGGTGCCGGGCGTGCCGGTGACGCGGCACTGGCACACAGCTGTCTCTCTTGGGCAGCCCGCCACGTCACCCCTCCCCTCTCCCCAACCCGCAGAGGTGACGTCGCTTCACCCGTACTCGTGAAGTGACCGACGCATATCTCAGCAGCCGCGGTGAGGCACATAGTCGCGTTACCATGGCAACATGACGCGTCACACAGTGATCCATCGGCCACTTCCGTCCGGCGCCACCGAGGGGACGAGTGGTCTAGGGGTAAGATGCCCGTCTCACAATGGAAAGATTGTGGGTTCGAGTCTCACCTGTCGCTACTTTTCGCCCGCGACCAATCGGCGCGAGAGATTGGCAACGCTATATGACTCAACGGTCGACGTGTCGTAAAACCAATAACCAACCAACCGGCGCCACCGAGCTGGTACGGACTAGTGCGTGGAGAACACTTCTGGATCACCGAGGATCCTGTTTGTGATTTGCGGAAGGGCGGCGGGTACCAAGAGATTACTCTTGCCAGCATGTCTGAGGTCAATTAGGAGTCTGTTTAAAGTCGAGCAGATGCATCGAACAGAATGTGGCCTCAGGGACTAGACTGTCTGTCCCCGTGGTCGGGTGAGGACGTGGTCTCAGGGGACGGGAATGTCCGCGTGTTCGGTTCAGGGCTTGGTCTCAGGGGACGGGATTGTCCCCGTGTTCGGATCAGGACGGATGTTCGTGGATGGAATTGGCTCAGCATTCATAAAATTCCAGAATGCAAGTGGCAACCATAACGTAATAGAAACTTGGTTCGGACTCCTGGAACACAATTTGAACTTGCTAAATAATTGGCTTTGGTGAAATGTGGCCCCATTCACCTGCAATGTCTGATGCCAAAATCAACCCAATCCACTATTACGTTAATGCAATTAAAAACGTACGGTAACAATTGCTAATTTTCACATTTCAACGTTGTGCTATATGTGCCATATTGCGAATTCTTTCGACGTCACAACAGGCTTTGGCATAATGTCTCCATACTCTCCACTTTACGAAACATGAATTTTAGGACACCGGCCAGTTCGGGTCCGGATAGTGTCTCGGCGGACCCGACATTCGATGCTCGTGGTCCGGGCCAGGGCGTGGTCTTCGGGGATTACCCTACTGGACTGGTTATAGTCCGCCGGTGCTGACGTGCCCGCGATTTATCTGTTTACAGGCGCGTCGCAGGGCTCTGACTTTTCACTCGAGCTCCAACCTGCCTCGGAGATCAGTGGCCGATGTCCGGCGCGCCTCGACCGCGCCAAAACTCTGAGCGCCAGAAATACGAACGTCGGCGGTCATGCCCGCAACGCGGCCGAGGTCGCCGCTTCCGGCGGGTTTGTGGGTCACGCTCCGAGCAGCAGCGTAAACTAACGTGACACCTCATCAGCTGGTGTCGTGTGTGCCTGTTGCTGGGGCGGCGCGTCAACACCAGCGCGTCCGGTCCGCGAGGGCGGCCCCTCTCCGGGACCGTCTCGAGGGCGGTCCCTCTCTGGGACCGCCGCGAGGGCGGCCCCTCTCCGGGACCGTCTCGAGGGCGGCCCCTCTCCGGGACCGCCGCGAGGGTGGAGGATTCTCCTCGAGACCGACGCGAGGGCGAAGCCTCTCATGTTTTGTCAAAGCGCGTGCCGTCGAGTCGCTTACGATCTACTGCTCCGCCACAATGGGCAGCGGCAGGGCGGGCCGGCCAGAGCGCCGGGACGGCTGCTGCCCGGCGGGCCGACCAGAGCGCCGGGACGGCTGCTGCCCGGCGGGCCGACCAGAGCGCCGGGACGGCTGCTGCCCGGCGGGCCGGCCAGAGCGCCGGGACGGCTGCTGCCCGGCGGGCCGACCAGAGCGCCGGGACGGCTGCTGCCCGGCGGGCCGGCCAGAGCGCCGGGACGGCTGCTGCCCGGCGGGCCGACCAGAGCGCCGGGACGGCTGCTGCCCGGCGGGCCGACCAGAGCGCCGGGACGGCTGCTGCCCGGCGGGCCGACCAGAGCGCCGGGACGGCTGCTGCCCGGCGGGCCGGCCAGAGCGCCGGGACGGCTGCTGCCTGGCGGGCCGACCAGAGCGCCAGGACGGCTGCTGCCCGGCGGCGCAGTTCTTGACGCATCACAGCCGGACCGTGACAAAGGAGGCGGCGCACCCGCGGCCTCCGCCCCGCAATGCGGCCGCTCCGGTCCGGACCGGACGAGGAAGGGAGGTCCGGGAGGGGCGGGGGGAGCCCAACAGCGGGACGCCCGGCGACCGCGAGCCACTGACACGCGCTCTCACCTGCAGGCGACAAGCGGCGCGATCGTTAACGTCCCTCACACCGAGATCGCTGTCACGATAGAAGCTGATACAACAAACTGCGAGTGGGGACATGGGCTGGCGGGCGTCCTGATGGTGCTGCACGGACTGAGGGAGACGTGGCGGCAGGAGAAGTCACGGACCGGCGAGTTCCGCACAATGACCGCACCAGCTATCGTCGACAACGATTTGTCTCAGTCGAGTGAGCCTTGAATCGTGCCGACTCAGGGATCGGACCTGCATCGAGACAGGGTGCGGGAGAGGCCAGGCTACACGGCCACACAGGATGTGTGTATACCGCCGCGAGGCTTCAGGTGACATGTGTGCATACCGCCGCGAGGCTTCAGGTGACAGGATGTGTGCATACCGCCGCGAGGCTTCAGGTGACAGGATGTGTGCATACAGCTGCGAGGCTTCAGGTGACAGGATGTGGGTATACCGCCGCAAGGCTTCAGGTGACAGGATGTGTGTATATCGCCGCGAGGCTTCAGGCCACAGTATGTGGGTAGAGGAGCAGGAAGGAAGGACATAATATAGGGGGATAGGAGGGGGAGGAGTGCAGGCGGTCAGAATATGCATGATGAACCGGGAGAGGGGAGGAAATACAGAATATATCATCCGGATGTGTGAAATATGGTGATACAGTAGCAGATTAACAAATGCTATGTGGAGCAGGGGTACGGACAGTGGCCGCAGAACAGTATGCTGCCATGTGGAGGAGGGGTACGGACAGTGGCCACAGAACAGTCCGCTGCCATGTGGAGCAGGGGTACGGACAGTGGCCGCAGAACAGTCTGCTGCCATGTGGAGCAGGGGTACGGACAGGGGCCACAGAACAGTCCGCTGCCATGTGGAGCAGGGGTACGGACAGTGGCCACAGAACAGTCCGCTGCCATGTGGAGCAGGGGTACGGACAGTGGCCACAGAACAGTCCGCTGCCATGTGGAGCAAGGGTACGGACAGTGGCCACAGAACAGTCTGCTGCCATGTGGAGCAGGGGTACGGACAGTGGCCATAGAACAGTCCGCTGCTATATGGACCAGGGGTACGGACATGGCCAAGAACAGTCCGCTGCTATGTGGAGCAGGGTACGGACAGGGGCCGCAGAACAGTCCGCCGCCATGTGGAGCAGGGGTACGGACAGTGGCCACAGAACAGTCCACTGCCAGGTGGAGCAGGGGTACGGACAGTGGCCACAGAACAGTCCGCTGCTATGTGGAGCAGGGGTACGGACAGTGGCCGCAGAACAGTCCGCTGCTATGTGGAGCAGGGGTACGGACAGTGGCCACAGAACAGTCTGCTGCCATGTGGAGCAGGGGTACGGACAGTGGCCGCAGAACAGTCCGCCGCCATGTGGAGCAGGGGTACGGATAGTGACCACAGAACAGTCCACCGCCATGTGGAGCAGGGGTACGGATAGTGACCACAGAACAGTCCGCTGCCATGTGGAGCAGGGGTATGGACAGTGGCCACAGAACAGTCCGCTGCCATGTGGAGCAGGGGTACGGACAGTGGCCACAGAACAGTCCGCGGCCATGTGGAGCAGGGGTACGGACAGTGGCCACAGAACAGTCCGCTGCCATGTGGAGCAGGGGTACGGACAGGGGCCGCACAATTTTAAAGGACCAAATTCACAGTACCACGTTTGAAATGAAATTGCGCGGAACATATTTGAATATTGGTGTGTCTACCTCCACCTGTTAAACACCCGTCTATCGCAAACATGGCAACGCTTCCTCCTGAACGCATGCGTGAAAACAGCGATGGCATTCAACACCTGCCGGAAATATGATAGCTCTAATTCCCGAAAACACGACACGCTCGTGCCAAGGCAAGCATGGCATCGCAGCACAAGAATAAATAAACAACACGGAGCCGGACGACCGCAGACCGAGGCGCACCTCATCGGCAGCGCACGCGAATCAAAGCCAACCATGTGCTCCATGCCAGGAGTACGATGGTCCCGACGGAGCTGAAGCCGTACACAACGCAGACATCGCTCCCCAGTCATCAGCACTACTATCAGGGAGCGTAGCAGATCCAAGTGGCGGCATGGCTTCCTCCCCGTGTGCGACGAGATGAGTTCGGGGGAAGGGGTGGAGGTGCAGGCGAGATCAAAGACGACACGGTCTCATTGTGCTAATGGGTGGCGGGTAGGAGGGGTTCATGGTTGTCAGGCGGGGGAGCTGCCACACCAGTCGGGGGTAGGGACGCCAGAGGTGGCTCGCCGAGCGGAAACGACCCATGACGCTCGGCATTGGTACACGCGCGCCCGGGTCCTGGGAACATCGCCGCGCTCTGGCAACACCATACATTCATCCACATTCCAGAATGTGGCCGCCGGAAAAATCGCTGAAAACACGTCCCCATCGCACGTCCGATCCAAGGACTCACTAACTATTTATCACCTGAGCTACCTTCCATGTCATTTCAGGATATGTCTGCAAATCATGTGGTGCCTTACCTTGAAGGGAGGCCTTTGTGCAGATTGCATTGCGTGCATGCGTGCATTCATGCACTGCGAATCTTCCTTAGATATTATCCTCCATACCCTGGCAATGATCTGGAGTTGAGCAGAATAACGGAAAGCTGATGTAATGACAATACTACATCAGTTGCTTCTCAGATCATGTGCCCAGTAACATATCTGTGAAGACAGAAACACAACAAAAAACTAACGCAATAGCTGCACAATAGCTGCAGCTTTTCACGGATCTACCGCATAACGTTTCCAGCATTTGAGTGCTGTATTCACGCAGTGTTGTAGATCGACTGTCGAGCCAAGAAAAAGGCATCCAGGGGGACGCAATTGGTACGTTTTCTACAGCATGCTCCATACGGTGGCGAACCATATGAAGCACATGAGTTTCCAAAAACGTCGCACCGCCGTCTGACGTTAGATGAAAATTTAATTCGCCCCGCACAAAGCTTCTCCAGATCGGAGTTTAGCTTATCCGATACGATGATCTGCTTCAGTCGGGGGTTAGCGTCACGTGCAGCGAGGCCATGTTCATAACTCAATCAGAAGGTATGGAACATCTAGGTCATGGCCAGCCAAGTGTAGCGAAGCAAGGCTGAAGAGCAACCTGGCCAGACGGAGTGTCACGCATATTACGCAAAAACACAAACGTTACATTCAACATAGCAGTGTTCAACATGTGTGCCGACCTGCGACTGAGACCATCTGAAAACAACTCAGATGGATACGCAAGGCAGGGGATGCCCGCCGCAATAGGATTAGGGGCCAAAGCTATACCGCATAACTTCTCCAGGCAGACCAAAAGAGTACAGTCTTTCTAGTGTGTTGTGCGGCTGCATGACGCTTAACACACCCATTGGGCTGATGTCTAGGCCTATACACATTATCGTTGATGTCCAAGTATAATTGTGGGCATGTCTAGGAACCAATTAACAGCCATGAAGCTACTCCTCCGGGTGGGTGCACCACAAACAATAATATTCTTACACTTCGGCACGATTAAACAACTTTTACAGTGTTCCATATTCTACCCAGTGTGCTTAACGTGAACAAATCTAACAGCTCGCATTTACGACTCGCAACACACAATATTATGCGTAATAACACCATTTCTGAGAAATTAAGAACGCCACTTATCACTAATCGAGTATATCGATGCATCAATTACTGGATACGCTATTAAATACATTACGTATCTTTCAGTGAAGATAGACGATAAATTTTTCGATCGCAGTCAATTCTTACTTTACCAATAATGTTTTGGCTTATCTATAATCAATTGTGTTGCAAACTAACTCTTGATCTCCCTGCAAATACAATTGTTGGACACTAGTCATCAGTCGCCCAGGGGGTCACCGCCACGGTGGCTCGTGGCCAGTGTTGTCGGTCGTCCCGCCCCCTGCGGCGAGCTCAGTATTATGTATATATTATATACAGTATTGGCCGGAGTCCCTTCCACCGATGCGCCACAGCCGTGGCCGTGTTGCACTGCTTGCCGCCGCCGACAACAATCATGTCCGCAGTGTGTGTGTGTGGGGGGGGGGGGGGGGGGCACTCCGTCTGCCCAAGGTGTCAACAGAGGAATCACCCAATAACGCGTTACACCGGACACATTCGCACGGAGCCCAATATAAATACATCGCGCGTAACACGCCCCATTTCCGCCAACACCCCCCACCATGTGGCCAGCAGGCGACCCCCCGCCAGCAGACCAATTACACCCAGCGGACACTCTGCGTACGGTGCCGACCCCCCACCAATTGCCGTTATTGTCGCGCCTGATTCTGGCAGTCGGGGGAGCGGCCAGGCGTCGGCAGCGGCAAGGCACAGGGGACGCAAGCCCGGCTCCCGAGCAGCCGTTGACAGGTGTTGCAGCGTCCCCTCCCTCCCGCTCCCCTCCCCTCAAGGCAGGGGACGACGGGTGACGTACAGCAGCTTGCCAGGGAAACTGCCAGCACACAACAGACGAGTGTTTCGGCTCAGCAGCTCAATATTGACCATGGGGAGGTGAAAAGCGGTGAAGGGAAACAGTACACGTGCACCGAGGGCGGCGCTCAATGGAAGTGGAGAGCGACGTCAGAGGCTCCCAGTTATCCCAATTTCCTCGATGGCTTGGTATAAGTAGCCGGCTTTATCCCACGCACCATACGTCTCGTAGGTCAGCGTATGGTCCTCATGGACAATATCATTTCCGATAAATGCCCAGGCTGGCTTAGATTTTGTAAGTAGCGCATAAGCAGTGCAAGTATGGATTCATAATTATGGAGGGGATGTACTGCATCGAAATTTTATATTTGAACGTGGATTGGGCCCAACATAATTTTCCCGACGTGACCACTCTCAGGACTGCAGCGGGTTGGTACGAGGTATTGACACCACAAAAGCAAATAGGTACGATGCATTATGCAGCTGGTTGGCATGCAGCACTCGACATGAGACGAGCGCATGTATGTACCAGCGTCTCGTATAGCTCACACAGGCTCCTCGTATAGCTCACACAGGCCCCTCGTAGAGCTCACACAGGCCCCTCGTATAGCTCACACAGGCCCCTCGTATAGCTCACACAGGCCCCTCGTATAGCTCACACAGGCTCCTCGTATAGCTCACACAGGCCCCTCGTATAGCTCACACAGGCCCCTCGTATAGCTCACACAGGCTCCTCGTATAGCTTACACAGGCCCCTCGTATAGCTCACACAGGCCCCTCGTATAGCTCACACAGGCCCCTCGTATAGCTCACACAGGCCCTCGTATAGCTCACACAGGCCCCTCGTATAGCTCACACAGGCCCCTCGTATAGCTCACACAGGCTCCTCGTATAGCTCACACAGGCCCCTCGTATAGCTCACACAGGCCCCTCGTATAGCTCACACAGGCCCCTCGTATAGCTCACACAGGCCCCTCGTATAGCTCACACAGGCCCCTCGTATAGCTCACACAGGCCCCTCGTATAGCTCACACAGGCCCCTCGTATAGCTCACACAGGCCCCTCGTATAGCTCACACAGGCCCCTCGTATAGCTCACACAGGCCCCTCGTATAGCTCACACAGGCCCTCGTATAGCTCACACAGGCCCCTCGTATAGCTCACACAGGCCCCTCGTATAGCTCACACAGGCCCCTCGTATAGCTCACACAGGCTCCTCGTATAGCTCACACAGGCCCCTCGTATAGCTCACACAGGCCCCTCGTATAGCTCACACAGGCCCCTCGTATAGCTCACACAGGCCCCTCGTATAGCTCACACAGGCCCCTCGTATAGCTCACACAGGCCCTCGTATAGCTCACACAGGCCCTCGTATAGCTCACACAGGCCCCTCGTATAGCTCACACAGGCCCCTCGTATAGCTCACACAGGCCCTCGTATAGCTCACACAGGCCCTCGTATAGCTCACACAGGCCCCGTATAGCTCACACAGGCCCCTCGTATAGCTCACACAGGCCCCTCGTATAGCTCACACAGGCCCCTCGTATAGCTCACACAGGCCCCTCGTATAGCTCACATAGGCCTCCTCGTATAGCTCACACAGGCCCCTCGTATAGCTCACACAGGCCCCTCGTATAGCTCACACAGGCCCCTCGTATAGCTCACACAGGCTCCTCGTATAGCTCACACAGGCCCCTCGTATAGCTCACACAGGCCCTCATATAGCTCACACAGGCTCCTCGTATAGCTCACACAGGCCCCTCGTATAGCTCACACAGGCCTCATCACAGTCGCCTGACGTGACACACACCGATCAAACATGGGTGTAGAGATTTCGAAGCACGGCTCAAACCCGCCACCTCCGGCCTGCAGGCGAAGGCTCAGCCATCGGTCATATCGACCGGCTTTACAAAGGCGCGTGATCGTCCACAAAAACACACAACCGGATGTGCAAATCACAACTACTCTGTTCTCGGCACACACGAACCACATTCCATCATGAACAGTCATAACACCGGTCCTCACCACCTTCCCGACATTTCCGCCAGCCCGCCACGGGTTGGCATCTCCTCAGACGAAGAGGCCTCGGCACCGAGGAGACGCTTATTGGCCGACATCCGCCTCCATCTCCGACCAGTGTGGGAAGAACGGTCTGTTTCTGGATGTCTGGCATCTTGAACATTATTCTCTCCGGAAAAATATTATCTCATTATTCCCATTTAGAGACTGAATGAACATGTTTGATAATGAACTGCTCTGTGACAAATTGGTGAAGATTCAGTCGAAAATGGAAGGTGAACTCTTTATTTCCCAGGTTTCAATAAAATTATCCTCTTCATATTCGATTACCCAATAATTTTACCCTCCACATCCAGAATTTCCGGCCCTGTCTCCGACCTATCTCTCCGCCCTCGCAGGCGACGGCGGGGCGTCTGGCCACAGAGGAGACCGCCAGACGCAGGTCGACCCAGCGCCTCGGTCGGCTATGCCAGGAGCGGCAGGCATGGCCGTAACTGTACATACCACCGGACGCAGCCGGGGCACCTGGCGCTGCAGACGCGCCAGTCCCACTACCAGCCGGGGCGGGGGCGGGGTCGGGGCGGGGTCGGGGCACCTGGCGCTGCAGACGCGCCAGTCCCACTACCAGCCGGGGCGGGGTCGGGGCACCTGGCGCTGCAGACGCGCCAGTCCCACTACCAGCCGGGGCGGGGGCGGGGTCGGGGCGGGGTCGGGGCGGGGTCGGGGCACCTGGCGCTGCAGACGCGCCAGTCCCACTACCAGCCGGGACGGGGTCGGGGCGGGGTCGGGGCACCTGGCGCTGCAGACGCGCCAGTCCCACTACCAGCCGGGGCGGGGTCGGGGCGGGGTCGGGGCGGAGCGACACCAATTCCTGCCTGTCATTCCCTCACCACACAGTCACACTGATTCTCGATTGTGCTGTGCTTACCATTCAGCGAATTGATTAAATTTCATGCCCGGGACAGAGGAGCAAAATTGACTGGCTACCAGCCACCAACATTGGTTGTTAACCTGATTCAAAGCATCATTGATTCGAACCTGACTTCGACTCGAGGCGGCTTTTTCCAAATTCATTTAAATCTGCTTATAACTCGAAGTATCCCTGAGTCGGGCTCCACTGCTTTCGTATTCGATTCAGTGGAACAGCCGTGAATACGCAGTATGGTTCCACGATACCTGCAGTTCTTAATACAAGCTAACTGCTTAAAAAGTAATTGCATACACGCAACGTCAGGATTACTGATTGAGCTTATAGCGTTTTCATACCTCCGTTATTCGGGAAACTTGGCTGAAAATTTCAATTAACTCAGGGAGGACTGTTCCGTTTCGAGTCCGCTCAATCAGACTCTTTGACTTCGCATAAACGTGGTAAGAGTCAAATGTGAGTCACCCCATTTGTTAGTGAATACATTCTGATTCTGATCCACCAATGATTTTCCAATGAATCCATTCACGATTCACAAGCGATTTCGAAAATCTGAAGTCGGCCGGGTACGACTCGAGCCAATTGAAGACGCGAATACAGGTGATGTATATAAGTAACTTATCGTGCATGGGGCACGATAAGTTGTTAAGATAAGATAAGATAAGATAAGTTCCTCCGCGAGCCAGGTGAGCAATCCGTCAACATCGGTGTGCGTGAGTTGTTTAGGCATGCTACTCGTTTAAGTTGAGTCGTTCAACCCATGGCGTGTTTGGAATGCGAGGACGGCGAACAGTGTGGTGACGATAAGAGCCACAGACTAACCAACTGTTGTCACAGCGCCACAGACTAACCAACTGTTGCCACAGCGCCACAGACTAACCAACTGTTGTCACAGCGCCACAGACTAACCAACTGTTGCCACAGCGCCACAGACTAACCAACTGTTGCCACAGCGCCACAGACTAACCAACTGTTGTCACAGCGCCACAGACTAACCGACTGTAGTCAGCCGACGCCCGGAGGTGAGTGCGGGACGGAGGATGCGGACGTCGCTGGTTGTTGCACTTCTACGTTGACAGATGTCATCGTTAAAATAGCATCGGGCCTCGAGTGCTCAAGTCGAGTCATTACAGCAGCGTGGCGCCTGACCTCTTCACATCCTAAACCAGGCAGGGCATCAGCACATCAACAGGAACTGCCAGAAAACGGGCGTTCGTCAGCCGGTAATGTGAACGGGCGGTGCTGACGTGTCCGAGCCAAACCTGCAGCGGATAGCTGGGGGAAGCCGTGTCACGGGTGTGCCATACTTGCCAAATTGAAGACAAATTCAACCTACGGGGGACAAATCTCGCTTTTCGCAATTATACGGCGGACAAACAAGTCGGAAAATGCTCCTTCCTCAAGGAACTGAATGTACTCCAAATATTCTGGAGGACATGTCCCCCACGGGGTATACTCATTTACGTTATATTACTTCAGCATCTTGTGTGGGTGCCACTAATAGCACATGTATACTAGATTTGGTGGTGGTGGTAGGGGGTGGATCATAGTAAAAAAATTGTTTTTGTCAGGTGTGATATATGTTATCGAGTGCAGTAGGATGTAGAAATTCGCATGGAAAATGTCGCTTAAAATTCCTATTATATCCTTGACACTCAATTTTGAGCCGATATTGTACTATGCTAAGTGTATCTTTTCCCTTTGTTCCACACCTGGCTAATTTACGGATACCTATGTTAACGACAACGATAAAATACAAATAGTATAAACTGATGTTGAACAGCAGACCCAATCATAGGTAATTGCTTCACTTATAATTGTGTTGCGAAATGTTCGTGTTTCACCACCCGTAATGATGAACATAAGCATGCTACTTGTAAATGAGATACTGTTAGAAACAAGGCACGCACATTTGATGAACACACATCAAGAATCACGATGCCGATACTTCTTTGGATAGGATGTTGATTGTATGCTCAGGAAGCGGAACATTCGTCCCCATTTCACGGATAACCTGATCCGGTGATAGCTTCAGTGGTTGCATGGCTTGAATTCACGAATAGCAATAATATCCGATGAAAGTGACTTCGCTGGACCATTGGATGCAGCATAAACTGAGCGGGAAGGTTGTGAGACAAAGAGGACCGTGACACAGCGTGGTACATGTACGAGGTACACTAACTCGACAATTTGGCGTATCGCACATACGTTTGATATACGTACACCATAATTGGCAGATAAGCCCGCTTTCGGCAAGATTGCAGCCAATTTAGGCTGGATCAGATTGATTATTACTTTGCTTTTTGTCAATGCACGTACTTAGAAATTGGGCACTGTTTCTGCGACGGACACCTCTGCCAAATACTCAGCACGCAGCCCAGATTGAAATGCTTTGTGCCAACTTGTCGAAATCGGCTTTAGTTTTTCTGAAATTACTGCATTTCAGCGAAAAATTTGATGCAATGAGGTGTATGTCTTTACAGACTGCCAAGAGTCTGCCAGTTGGGGTTGGTCCGCACGATTCCTGTCGCGGCATTGCATCCCCTACAGCTGGGGAGTCCATAGCCTGCCTCTTGTCCTCGCTCGCCCAGCGCCCCTAATGACGCCTCATACTGGTAACTGGAAACTGGCTGGATAGAAACTGAATTATTGGCTTGGTGATTACGATGTGCCATCTGGGAAGCCTTCCCATCAGAGCCCATATGTACTCGGCCTTGGCCACCACCATTTGCTACCAGGCTGACAATGTGTTTGGGGATGAGCGCCAGTGTGACAATACCCCTCGTCCCCACCAGTGAATAGCGAACGCAGACCCAAATGATGTGCGCACACAACATTGTGAGCGGGGATAAAGGCGACAACGTGACTGGCGTTTCACCGGGCTTGCGCCGCATTAAGTTGACGAGGCGAACTTCTGGATACGTGCGGACATGAGTCGGTCTTCTTCTCCCCACACAGCTCGGCACCAGACTCGCATTCTGCAGTAGGGCACCGAAGAACGCCACCCGAGACTGGAGACGAGAGCGCTGGGCATCGCTGTAGAACGCCACCCGAGACTGAAGACGAGAGAGCTCGGCATCGCTGAAGAAGGCCATCGAGACTGAAGACGAGAGAGCTCGGCATCGCTGAAGAAGGCCATCGAGACTGGAGACGAGAGCGCTGGGCATCGCTGAAGAACCCCATCGAGACTGGAGACGAGAGCGCTGGGCATCGCTGTAGAACGCCACCCGAGACTGGAGACGAGAGCGCTGGGCATCGCTGAAGAACGCTACCCGAGACTAGGAGACGAGAGCGCTGGGCATCCCTGAAGGCTGCCGGCACAGAATAGGAGGACGCGGCTAAAGCCAATACTTGTCAGCGTTGTGTGGCACCTAGCTCCGTCCATCAGACTGCCACTGGCAGACGGCAATAGACCACCACTGTAACGTCGACAACGGCGATCTGCCAACTGCCGAGACGATATGTACTTGAACGGCAGCGTCATGTATTGTGGGGTCGACCGGGCTCTGGAGGTTAACAGAAAGTCTCAGAGCAGGACACCATGGTCAGGACTTAAGCAAATGGCAATTTTAATACGTTATTATTAATTTGAACGCTAGCATACCAACCTGAGCAAAAGGTCAGTGGCGTTAAAGCATGCATACCGACCGGGTACTATCTCGATCCTTAAATTATCGCGAGTCTACAACGTGGCCCATTGTTCTTTACCAGCTAACATGGATAGAAAGAAGGCTTGTCGACAAGTCCCAGGTATGTTGTGGAGGGGAGGCGGACATACATATAGCACACAGCGTACGGATATCAACTTGGTGAATGCTGCACCCGCTGCAACGACGTGTCAGGTCCGTGAACGTCGCACCCACTGCATCGACGTGTCAGGTCCGTGAGTGCCGCACCCACTGCATCAACGTGTCAGGTCCGTGAGTGCCGCACCCACTGCCTCAACGTGTCAGGTCCGTGAACGTCGCACACACTGCATCGACGTGTCAGGTCCGTGAGTGCCGCACCCACTGCATCAACGTGTCAGGTCCGTGAGTGCCGCACCCACTGCCTCAACGTGTCAGGTCCGTGAACGTCGTCTGCGCTGGAAATCATCCACCAACAACGACGTCCACGCACACAAGAAAAACGACAGCACGGTTGTTATTGTCGTGCGACAAAACCCACGCTACAGTACTCGAGAAGATGGACGAGCCACTGACCGTCGAATTATCCGTGTGTCTGTCGGCCAATAAGGCGGTGCAGAACAAAGGCTGCACGCGGCGGCGGCGGCGGCGGCGGAGACGGCGGCGCGCGTCGCGTGGCCACAATGGCGCGCGGGACGTGGCCGCTGGAGCCGCGAGGCGGCCCAGTTATTACGCGCGCGCCTCGTGCGTCCCACCAAGGGGCCGCCGTCCCGCTGCCGCAGCCACGTCGGCAGGAAATGACGACAATATGGGGGCCATGTGCCGTGTCGGGCATCGCCCGGCCCAGCCACCACAGAAAGGGGCAGAGTCACGTTAGCACACGGCGGGACCTTTTTAAACGGGAAAGAGTGGAAGGAAATTCCGATTTGAGATGTTACACTATGTTGGCGTAACATTATCATCGTCTCCTGGTCATCCGATCATGAGTGGCGGGCTATCAGAAAATAGCCTATGTGTCACGTTCTCTTGCACAAATTATCTGGTACATACCATGATCAAGCTCCTAATCATTGGCAATCATGTGCCAACCCATGCGTATGTCCACAGGAACCAGAGTTCGAGCCAAACCTTCACCGACACCCCCCCCCGTCCCGCTAAAAAACGTTCGTTCACCTTATAAGCATGATAGCATGATAACCTTTTCCTGTTCGCTGGATTTTAGAAGAAAAAAACGCAGCTCCTATTACCACAAATTCGGGGTGCGCCCGCACCAACGGATTAAAAACGCACCAAACGCGATAATTAGTTCACTCCACAACGCGAGTCGGACCGCAAACATCACCAGCCCTACCTCGGTCCCACCGGGCCTGCAAGTGAGCCAGAATGAGGCATGTTTATTTCAGTGGCTTCCCCGCCAACAGGAAGACGTCACAGCACGTTCGGCACAGCGCCGCCAACGGAAGCTCGACGCGCGCCGTTTCCCGAACTCATCTGCATAGCGATGAAGTGGGGCGACAACAGCTCGAGAGCTCGTCACATCGGCGGCGCCGCTGCAGCCTGCGGCCTGCGGCCAGCCGCTAGCCTGCGGCGGAGACGACTCTATCCGGCGGCGGCGGCGACGCCAGCCTGACAGTGCGGATTCGCCGTCAGCATCGGCCACCGTCAGCAGCGACCGCCGGCAGTGATGAGCGAATAGGGCTCAATGAGGCGTGACGATGACCTCGGCACTCTAACGAGATCAATGCCGGCCGGTTCGATTGACCCAGATATGCCTGGGGCTGCCGACTGGTGTGACCTGCGGATGAGGCAGCCGACCTGGCAGCTGAAGCAGTTGGCAGCTGAGCAGTGCCGAACGCCCGACATACCCAGACAAGGGTCATGCTCAGCTACAGCGGCAGGAACTCCGCCATACACAGCAGGGGTGTTCAGGGTCACCTAGGGCAGGACGACCGCAGGGATTAGCTGCTCAGCTCGTGCACTCAGGCACAGGTGACGGATGAGGATGCATGGGTCGGCACGGTCGCACCCATATCCTAAGAGAAACACTTCGCAGCTTCCTACCTTGAAATTCAAAAGGGCTTACTGATCCCGAAGCAAGGCTAAGCTCCATACGTAAGCATGGCTATCGGCGATTCAAAAGCATTTTCGTCAGAAAATGGTTACTGACACCGGCAGGCGGTAAGATAGAAGACGTGGCGTAAGCGGATGTTACATCTGTTCGGCAGTTACTCACGCTACGATGTGCTATGCGTCCCATCTTCTAGCTCGATTACAATAATCCGAAGCTCACCTCCAAGAACTACCCCGTGAAACGCAGCCAAGTTGGCAGCGATATATGCGTTGAACAGTCCAGGTGCCAACACAGTTTTTCCCTCTAAATTATGAGACCGATTTGGGGAAATTCTAAGCCCCAAAACCAAACACTTCAACCCATTCAATGTCAGTCGAATTTAAGAGATGGGAGGCGATAATCTACTGGATAACGCGGGCGTCAGACACAAGCTCACCCGACAGGAAACGACAGCCACATTGACCGACTACAAACGAACACATGAGCATGTTACGTTTACTTGCGGGATAATGACTCCTGCGTTCGTAATCAGCAGCAGCAGCGGACGGCAGTAGATCCAGAGCGATGAACGCCGCTGATTGGTGCTGATTAGCGGCCGCTTTTCGTCTGCCGACTCCGAACACCACACCCACAACTGAGAGGGATAGAATCAGCAGCAGAGGGATAGAAGCGGGACTGAGGATTGAACAGTGAAAAATCGCTGTATAGTCGGGAGGGATCGCTGTGCAGTCAGGAGGGATCGCTTTCTAGTCAGGAGGGATCGCTGTGTAGAAGGGAGGGATTGCTGTGCAGTCGATAGAAATCAGTCTGCATTCGGGAAGGATCGCTGTGTAGTCAGGAGAGTTCGCTGTGTAGTTGGGAGGGATCGCGGTGTAGTCAGGAGGGATCGGTGTGCAGTCGAGAGGAATCACTGTGTGGTCAGGAGGGATCGATGTGCAGTCGAGAGGAATCACTGTGTAGTCAGGAGGGATCGGTGTGCGGTCGAGAAGGGGGGGGGGGGGGTCGCTGCGTAGTCAGGAGGGATCGGTGTGCAGTCGGGAGGGAATGCTGTGCAGTCGGAAGGAATCAGTCTGCAGTCGGGAGTAGTGAGTCTACAGTCGGGAGTAGTCAGTCTGTAGACGGGAGTAATCAGTATGCAGTCGACAGAAACCAGCATGCAGAGGAGGAAACGATCTGCGGTGAAAAGGAAGCAGAAAACGTGAGCCGGGAGTCAGTAATTGGAAGCCGTGGTCAGGAGCACGAATCCGGGTGTTGACGGTCCGGGGTCAGGGGTCGGACCCGGGTGTTGACGACCGGGGCCAAGAGCACGGACCCGGGTGTTGACGGCCGGGGTCAGGGAACGGACCCGGATGTTGACGGCCTGGGCCAGGAGCACGGACCCGGGTGTTGACGGCAGGAGAAGAGCGCCAGAAGTGCTATAAGCTGAAGTATGGAACATGTAGTGCAAGTCAGTCGAGACTTGTGAGTGGGAAGACACAGTCAGGACTCCACTGACAGACCTACTCCACGGAACGAAGTCACCAAACACGAGCCGCAAGCCAGCAGTTGGCAGCCCCGAGCGGGAAGTCAAGGGGCGGGGAGCAGACCGGAGTCGTGCACCGGCAGTCGCGCGCCGGCAGTCACGCGCCGGCAGTCGTGCACCGGCAGTCACGCGCCGGCAGTCACGCGCCGGCAGTCACGCGCCGGCAGTCACGCGCCGAAGGCAGCTCCCAGTCGGACGCAGGTCTTCATTGCATCAGGAGGTAATCACGTGCGGAGGCAGTGCTCTCCCGGCCGTCATGTGATCCTTTTGGAGCGGCACGGGACGTGCCGGGCCGCGAGGCAGGATAGGGGAGAGCGGCCCTGATCGATCGCTGCTGGTCCGACGACCCCGCTCACCTCCCCCGACAGTCAGAATCAGTCGGTCGGATGTACTCGAACCGGACCATCGGGCTATCAGGAGGAACCGGACCATCGGGCTACCAGGAGGAACCGGACCATCGGGTTATCAGGAGGAGCCGGACCATCTGGCTATCAGGAGGAATCAGATAATCGGGCTATCAGGAGAAACCAGATCATCGGGCTATCAGGAGCCAGACCAGCGGACCATCAGGAGGAGTCATGCCATCGGACTATCAAGAGGAGCCAGACCATCGGGTCATCAGGGGCCAGACCATCGGGTCATCAGGAGCCAGACCATCGGGTCATCAGGAGCCAGACCATCGGGTCATCAGGAGCCAGACCATCGGATCATCAGAAGCCAGACCATCGGGCCATCAGAAGCCATACCATCGCGCGACTCATTCGGCCATCTTGCAGACTGGCGTTCTCTGTTAAATACACATGCGCAATAACGTCCGCATTGTTCTTGCCACTGCAATACACCTGGATGATGATCAGTGAGGCGCCGAGATACTCGCGCAACACGCGTCCAAGCTGGGGTCGATCGGCCGGTGAATGCTATACATGCAGGGCGAGATCGAACAGTAGGATACAAAGCCTGAATTCATATCTCACAAGCTGCGCTCGGCACGTCGCGCATTGCCAACAGATCGGCTGGATAGGTGTCTGATTTAGCCGATCGTTTCCAGCCAGCCAATCCTCCTGCCTCGTCCGTACAGGAGCCGGTGCTGTCTCCAGCCAATCCTCCTACCTCGTCCATACAGGAGCCGGTGCTGTCTCCAGCCAATCCTCCTACCTCGTCCGTACAGGAGCCGGTGCTGTCTCCAGCCAATCCTCCCACCTCGTCCGTACAGGAGCCGGTGCTGTCTCCAGCCAATCCTCCTACCTCGTCCGTACAGGAGCCGGTGCTGTCTCCAGCCAATCCTCCTACCTCGTCCGTACAGGAGCCGGTGCTGTCTCCAGCCAATCCTCCTACCTCGTCCGTACAGGAGCCGGTGCTGTCTCCAGCCAATCCTCCTACCTCGTCCGTACAGGAGCCGGTGCTGTCTCCAGCCAATCCTACCTCGTCCGTACAGGAGCCGGTGCTGTCTCCAGCCAATCCTCTCACCTCTTCCGTACAGGAGCCGGTGCTGTCTCCAGCCAATCCTCCCACCTCGTCCGTACAGGAGCCGGTGCTGTCTCCAGCCAATCCTCCCACCTCGTCCGTACAGGAGCCGGTGCTGTCTCCAGCCAATCCTCCCACCTCGTCTGTACAGGAGCCGGTGCTGTCTCCAGCCAATCCTCCCACCTCGTCCGTACAGGAGCCGGTGCTGTCTCCAGCCAATCCTCCCACCTCGTCCGTACAGGAGCCGGTGCTGTCTCCAGCCAGGAGGCAAGGGCGAGGGCGTGGATGTGATGACAACGGTAGCATTTGGCAGCCGGCCACCGCACGCCGGCCGGCCGTCCACTGTCCAGGTCGGCGAGACGTAGCGTACCGTAAAGTCGGCCGCAATCGACGGCGCCGCGTCGCAGGTCGCAGGCCCAGACGAGGGCGCCGTGTCGCAGGTACAGACAAGGACGCCGTGTCGCACGTCCAGGCGAGGGCGCCGTGTCGCAGGTCCAGACAAGGACGCCGTGTCGCACGTCCAGGCGAGGGCGCAGTGTCGCAGGTCCAGACGACGGCACCATGTCGCAGGTCCAGACGACGGCACCGTGTCGCAAGTCAAGACGACGGCACCATGTCGCAGGTCCAGACGACGACACCGTGTCGCACGCTCAGACGACGGCACCGTGTCGCAAGTCAAGACGACGGCACCATGTCGCAGGTCCAGACGAGGGCGCCGTGTCGCACGTCCAGGCGAGGGCGCAGTGTCGCAGGTCCAGACGACGACACCGTGTCGCACGCCCAGACGACGGCACCGTGTCGCAAGTCAAGACGACGGCACCATGTCGCAGGTCCAGACGAGGGCGCCGTGTCGTACGCCCAGGCGAGGGCGCAGTGTCGCAGGTCCAGACGACGGCGCCGTGTCACAGGTCCAGACGACGGCGCCGTGTGGCACGTCCAGACGCGATCCCTCCGGAAGCACAGCCGATCGGAGCGCCAAGTGACGTGTGCCGAGTGACGGTCGGCGGCCACACGGCGTCACTCGCGACTTCAGCCGCCAGACGCAGCACGGCCAGTCGGCGGCCACACGGCGTCACTCGCGACTTCAGCCGCCAGACGCAGCACGGCCGGCTGGAGCGGTGTCGCTGGACAGCCAATTTTCCGCTCGGATGAGTCGACGTGCAGCCGGCGGACTTCGGCGTCGACAGTTGGCTCTGGGAACTGGCCTGCTGTGATCTGCAGACATCGGTGCTGCTTGCCAGCGTCGATACCGTATTGACGTGGGTTCCGTAAATAGACTGCACGGTCGACGCGTAAATCTGACGAGACCGGGACGCAGCTCATCGCGCGTCGCCTCCAGCCGCGCCGCCGTTCACGCACGCCGCGGAAAATGAGATACGCCGAATGTACCTCAGAATGGACACTCAACGAGCACTCAATGGACACTCAACGAGCACTGGATGGACACTCAATGGACACTCAACGAGCAGGAGCCGGTCGCATTCGTGGCACGCAATTCATCATTCTTGGCGCGGAGTGAACACATTGTGGAAACAAACAGGGTGGTGCTGTCCAGTGTCCACGTCTTGGGCAGATACCTTACACGAGACGCCGAAGGTTCACGCCCTTTAGTGAACAGTTGTGTTCGCGTCACGCTTGCCTTGCTGCGATAAGCAGGCGCAATGTGCACACGTCAGCAATGACACTGTGACATCGGGAGAGGTAAGCGTGGTAATAGGTACACCAGGTGGTAACAGAGGTACGTGTGGTTACAGTCGTGTGCTACCGTTACAGGAAATTCCCGGCTCGTCGATCCAGGCAACAGCCGGCCACTCCATCGCATAGTGTGGTACGCTACAGTAAATACCAATGGGCCGTGCGCAATGAACACACCAGCGCACACACCCGGCACCGGCTGTCACCAGATGGATGCGGCAGTCCCGGACTAGCCTCCATGAGGCTGGGCAGTCAGCCGCAGGCTACAAATATGAACACAGCTACTTCACCGTCCACCGGCCATGTGACTGTACCGATTCTGTTCAACCTCAGTAATTTCATCATTATAGCCGTAAAGGGTGAAGTCGCTGTCGCTTAAACAGCGAGTCAGAATCAAGGTTTCCAAAGCCAAACACCGGAAGGCCAGCGACATGGTGCAGCGTGGTGTGTGCGTATTGTGGCGCTGGTGCCGTGGTGTGTGCGCATTGTGGCACTAGTGCAGTTGTGCAGGGTGGTGTGTGCATATTGTGACACTGGTGCAGCGGTGTATGCGCATTGTGGCACTGGTGCAGTGGTATGTGCGTATTGTGACATTGGTGTACTGGTGTGAGTATTGTGGCACTGGTGCAGTGGTGTGAGCATTGTGATACTGATGCAGTGGTGTGCGCGTATTCTGACACTGGTGCAGTGGTGTGTGAGTATTGTGACACTGGTGCAGTGGTGTGTGAGTATTGTGACACTGGTGCAGTGGTGTGTGAGTATTGTGACACTGGTGCAGTGGTGTGAGCATTGTGATACTGATGCAGTGGTGTGCGCGTATTCTGACACTGGTGCGGTGGTGTGGGTTTCACTGGTGCGGTGGTGTGTGAGTATTGTGGCACTGGTGCAGTGGTGTGTGAGTATTGTGGCACTGGTGCAGTGGTGTGTGAGTATTGTGACACTGGTGCAGTGGTGTGTGAGTATTGTGACACTGGTGCAGTGGTGTGTGAGTATTGTGACACTGGTGCAGTGGTGTGAGCATTGTGATACTGATGCAGTGGTGTGTGAGTATTCTGACACTGGTGCAGTGGTGTGTGAGTATTGTGACACTGGTGCAGTGGTGTGTGAGTATTGTGACACTGGTGCAGTGGTGTGTGAGTATTGTGACACTGGTGCAGTGGTGTGTGAGTATTGTGACACTGGTGCAGTGGTGTGTGAGTATTGTGACACTGGTGCAGTGGTGTGTGAGTATTGTGACACTGGCGCAGTGGTGTGTGAGTATTGTGACACTGGTGCAGTGGCGTGTCAGTATTGTGACACTGGTGCAGTGGTGTGTCAGTATTGTGACACGTGCAGCCCTTGAGGGGCACTAGTCAGACAACGATTTGGAGCGGTCACAAAGACATTCACTTTGCATTACAGTGCATTTATTTTTCTCCTTATCTATACACCATGCTTCCCGCTGCTGGTTAAGGAAGGTGCAGATACTGGCTGACACGCTCCACTCGCCTCCAATTACTAGCTTCACATCCTTTCCACGCACAATTGCTACCATATTTGCAGCCCCTTTACCCACTCTTTCACTTCAACAAGCATAAAAACGGCCGGCATGGTTTGTTGATGTGCCGACAGTGGATACCACACAAATGAAGACACAAAGCTGTGACACACATACATGCGTCCACCAACACCGCGGCTGCCGCACATCTGCACACCGCTACCGAGGGGACGTGCGACAACAGCAGGAGCACGGCACACCAATCTCGCCGCGCTGACCGTCCACGCTGCCTTGTTGGCATGCTATGCAGCAGAGCAGCGTGCGGGACGGCAGGGAGTGTGTGGAGCCGCAGACGGCCCGGCGGAAGCGCCTGCCGCCCAGTCAGCTGGTGAGCCAGACACACCTCGGTCAATAGCCGCCCGGTCGTCTGGCCGCACGATAAATGGGGTCGACTCGACGACCTTGCTGCCTCGCGGTCCTGCCCGGACACGGGAGGGGACACATCGGCGGAAGCGGTCCATTTGTCCCCTGGTGGTGTGCGGCCACACGCTGCGGTCACGTGCCCTATCAGGCCGATCGCCGGCGGCGTCGCAGCTGATGCTGGCTCCCGGTCGGGCGGAGCGCGGCCCGCCTCATCTCGCCGTCTGGCCATGAAACGGCGGCGCCCGATCGATACGGACGTCACCGCCGGCTTTCGGAAGCCGTGACGTCACAGGCCATCGGGAGCGCCCGGCAACGCCACGGACGCGCTCTGGCCGCCGGCACTGGAAGGACGTCCGCCAGCACACCGATCTGACCAGATCAGCTGATCTTACCATCAGCTCAGCTGACCCGACCGGACCAGCTGGCGAGCGACGTCACCGTCCACCTGCGGTCTTCACAGCACGATCTCATCATTCTATTGCCCCGCTGATCTCACCGATAGTGGACAATGTGTAACCGACAATGACACTTGATCCACCATACAAGACCAGCTACCAATGGCAGGGTGAGGCGTGCTGGACCGCATGGCTCGTGCGGCGAGCAAGGCGTGAACTAAATCCGTGCTCCACCGAATCAATATTCCAGCCGGAGACGCGGGGACATTGACTGATGTGTTGTACCCACTGATGTTGTACCCACATGTCGGCACGTGTCGGCCGATTAATGGCGCACCCATCTCGCGCCAGTTTTTCCCGCCGAGCTAATAGAGCACGCGCGCGAGCGGCTCTTTTTCCGCCTGGTTTTGCCCGGATCGGTCGCGGTCGGCGGAGGGCGCGAAGGCGCCGTCGGAGGAGCGGGTAATGAGCGGTGTTCAGTCAGAGCGTGGCACGTGACAGCCGGCGAGACGGGCCGCTGGGGAGACGGGCCGCTGGGGAGACAATCCGCTGGGAGACGGGCCGCTGGGAGACGGGCGGCTGGGAGACGGGCCGCTGGGAGACGGGCCGCGGGGATACGGGCCGCTGGGGAGACGGACCGCTGGGGAGACGGGCCGCTGGGGGACGGGCCGCTGGGAGACGGGCCGCCGTTGGACGTGGCCGCTGGGGGACGGGCCGCTGGGAGACGGGCCGCCGCTAGGGGACGGGCCGCCGTTGGACGTGGCCGCTGTGAGACGGGCCGCTGGGGGACGGGCCGCTGGGAGACGGGCCGCTGGGGGACGGGCCGCTGGGAGACGGGCCGCTGGGAGACGGGCCGCCGTTGGACGTGGCCGCGGTTACGCATTCAGTTGCAGCGCCGCAGAGCCCGCCGCAGAGCCCGCCAGTGGAGCTGCTCGTGACGGCGACAGGGGAACGGCGCCCGCCGGCCTTCGTGATGTGACCACGGCTCGGTGACGGTAGAGGCAGGAAAGGACTGTCCGGCCTGACCATTGACCATCTCAGAGTCAGGTGGGATGGGACTGTACCGCCTGACCACTGACCAGCTCAGAGTCAGGAGGGATGGGGATGTCTCGCCTGACCATTGACCAGCTCAGAGTCAGGAGGGATGGGGATGTACAGCCTGACCACTGACCAGCTCAGAGTCAGGAGGGATGGGGATGTCTCGCCTGACCATTGACCAGCTCAGAGTCAGGAGGGATGGGGATGTACAGCCTGATCACTGACCAGCTCAGAGTCAGGAGGGATGGGGATGTCTCGCCTGACCATTGACCAGCTCAGAGTCAGGAGGGATGGGGATGTACAGCCTGACCATTGACCAGCTCAGAGTCAGGAGGGATGGGACTGTCTAACCTGACCACTGACCAGCTCAGAGTCAGGAGGGATGGGAATGTACAGCCTGACCACTGACCAGCTCAGAGTCAGGAGGGATGGGAATGTACAGCCTGACCACTGACCAGCTCAGAGTCAGGAGGGATGGGAATGTACAGCCTGACCACTGACCAGCTCAGAGTCAGGAGGGATGGGGATGTACAGCCTGACCATTGACCAGCTCAGAGTCAGGAGGGATGGGACTGTCTAACCTGACCACTGACCAGCTCAGAGTCAGGGCGGATGGGACTGTCCCGCCTGACAACTGACCGATGGCACTGTCCCGCCTGACTACTGACCAGCTCAGAGTCAGGAGGGATGGTAGACGAGGTGTCTAATCTCCGGCTACGGCCTGGTGCTAATGGACAGGCTCTTTAGTCAGGCGGTGCTGGAATGTGCGGCACGCAATTGGCCGCTAACGATGAGGTAAGGTCCATCTCGGTCATAAAAACACTGTGAGTGGCGAAGATCGATCGAAAAGCACTGTAGTGCGCGGGGAATGGGAAAGGGGTGTGAAACCACCCATTTACCTCGAACATTTTACACCCAACAAAACAATTACATCGCCGAACGGCAAAGCCTGTTTCAAAATTAACATCTTCACATGTGACGATCAATTGATTATTTGGGTTTAAAGGCGCGCCGATGAGGTCATTTAGCGCCCATATTTGTGACTATCACTAGTATAACGACATACCAAAGTTATAACTGCTGTCACAAAGACGATGGAACTTCTTGCGACAGATGATCAAAGTTAATCGCCTAGAGCAGATTTCGCAGAGCCCTCAGCAATTCACATCTTAAGTGTTTGCACAAAAAGCGCGGACAAATTGTTGCGGCGAGAGCGGTGACAGCGCCGACCGTGACGACCGTGACGACCGTGACGACAGCACCGACCGTGACGCCTGGCAGCGTCACCAGGCGTCACGAGAGCGGTGACAGCGCCGACCGTGACGACCGTGACGACAGCACCGACCGTGACGACCGTGACGACAGCACAGACCGTGACGCCTGGCAGCGTCACCAGGCGTCACGAGAGCGGTGACAGTGCCGACCGTGACGCCTGGCAGCGTCACCAGGCGTCACGAGAGCGGTGACAGCGCCGACCGTGACGACCGTGACGCCTGGCAGCGTCACCAGGCGTCACGAGAGCGGTGACAGCACCGACCGTGACGACCGTGACGCCTGGCAGCGTCACCAGGCGTCACGAGAGCGGTGACAGCACCGACCGTGACGCCTGGCCGTGGGTCAGCGACCGTGACGACCGTGACGCCTGGCAGCGTCACCAGGCGTCACGAGAGCGGTGACAGCGCCGACCGTGACGACCGTGACGACGCACCGACCGTGACGACCGTGACGACAGCACCGACCGTGACGACCGTGACGACACACAGACCGTGAGCGCGTCACCAGGTGACGACCGTGACGCCTGGCAGTACCAGGCGTCACGGGGACAGCACCGACCGTGACGACCGTGACGCCTGGCAGCGTCACCAGGCGTCACGAGAGCGGTGACAGCACCGACCGTGACGACCGTGACCGACAGGTCACAGGCGTCACGAGAGCGGTGACAGCACCGACCGTGACGACCGTGACGCCTGGCAGCGTCACCAGACGTCACGAGAGCGGTGACAGCACCGACCGTGACGACCGTGACGCCTGGCAGCGTCACCAGGCGTCACGAGCGGTGACCATACACCGACCGTGACGACCGTCGCGCCCCAACACAGGCGTCACGAGAGCGGTGACAGCACCGACCGTGACGCCTGGCAGCGTCACCAGACGTCGGCCGGTACCATACACCTCCTCCCCGCCCCCAACACACAGCACGAGAGCGGTGACAGTACCGACCGTGACGCCTGGCAGCGTCACCAGGCGTCACGAGAGCGGTGACAGCACCGACCGTGACGACTGTGACGCCTGGCAGCGTCACCAGACGTCGGCCGGTACCATACATCTCCTCCCCGCCCCCAACACACAGCACGAGAGCGGTGACAGCACCGACCGTGACGCCTGGCAGCGTCACCAGGCGTCGGCCGGGACCATACACCCCCTCCCTGTCCCCAACAGCCCGCTCGCACTTGAAGCGGCGTGGCTGTCGACAACTGTTGGCGACAGTCCACAAATAAACAGCACATCGACACAGCGACCACCAACAGCCTAAACGTCTTCACACCTCCACCGTTCACAGGCTTCAAACGGGGCCACTGCCAAGGTCTCCGGGATAGGCTTAGCGCCAAGGGCGTCTCTGTCAGGGACACAAGCAGTCGGCTCTGCGGAGCAGCAGAATCACTGTCGGCCAGCACGTGACCGGGGCTGCTCAGCCAGACGGGGGACAGACAACCGTCCCAGAGCCCCACCACTGGGTCAGACAGCACGTGACCGGGGCTGCTCAGCCAGACGGGGGACAGACAACCGTCCCAGAGCCCCACCACTGGGTCAGACAGCACGTGACCGGGGCTGCTCAGCCAGACGGGGGACAGACAACCGTCCCAGAGCCCCACCACTGGGTCAGACAGCACGTGACCGGACCGGGGCTGCTCAGCCAGGCGGGGGACAGACAACCGTCCCAGAGCCCCACCACTGTGTAAGACAGCACGTGACCGGACTGGGGCAATCAACAAGGTTTTTAATCTTGGTTGTCTAAAATGTTGAAATAGCTGATATGCCGTATCTACCATCAGCAAAGATGTCACACTCGGCCAAGAAGTGGACAATGACTGTTCCAATGGTACAGCAGTAGGTAGCACGGACCACTACGGCAGATGTGCCCAAAGTGCCGACGGCACCGTGTGCAGCCAAGTGTATGCGTGACTGCCATCCCGCTGCGTTGGCAGATATGATAGAATATCGAGAAGCGCTACGATACTTCAGCACAGGCGTCATTTCTGCAGGGATATCTTCAAACGCACTGCTGAAAAGCATGGACTCTATCACATCAGAAGGGAAGATGGGGAGGAGGATAGATCACAATGCTTAAGTTGCACAAATGGCTGGAGATCTTGGGTGGGTCGGATGGGGAGGGGAAGGTACCCGGATCCCCCTGGTTTGGTACCCTGCTAATGTTGATTTGTCATTTTCCCAATTCAATCTGGAAATATGTCCTGAAAATAAGCACTTGGACCACCTTGCTCGGTGAGAGATCTCCAGCCTTGGTTGAACGGTACGTCTATGGACAGATGGGTGAGAGGTCATAAGTTGAATGGAAAATGTACTTTCTTAACTCATGTCAGACCTAATGTCTGGAAACATTTTGTGTGTATATTCACAGGTAGTGTCGATTTGTGAATGCAATTGTGATTGGCGCGATCTGAAATTTCTCTGGTTTATTTTAGTCCTGCGGGCAGAAACAAAACACCATCGTATATTATAGTGTTCTAGGTTTTAAGCAATTACCATGTATGATTGGAGGCTGAAAGAGCATCAGAGGAAATTGAACTTATCACACCAATAATAATTAAAGCAAGAGAATCGACATAGACGTAACGAATTTAGCAAAGAAAACAGATTGCTCCACCGGCAGCGACAGTGGAATCGGTATTGACGTCCCCTCCGTGCGCCTGTGTCACGGCGGTGTCGGTATTGGCGTCCCCTCCGTGCGCCTGTGTCACGGCGGTGTCGGTATTGACGTCCCCTCCGTGCGCCTGTGCCTCGGCGGTGTCGGTATTGAGTGTCCCTTCCCTGTTTGATTATGTGCACCTGTGTCACGGCGGTGTCGGTATTGGCGTCCCCTCCGTGCGCCTGTGTCACGGCGGTGTTGGTATTGACGTCCCCTCCGTGCGCCTGTGTCACGGCGGTGTCGGTATTGACGTCCCCTCCGTGCGCCTGTGTCACGGCGGTGTCGGTATTGGCGTCCCCTCCGTGCACCTGTGTCACGGCGGTATCGTATTGGCGTCCCTTTGTGTTTCTTGTATTGCGGCATCAATATTGGCGTCCCTCCGTGTTCTGTATTGGCGTCCCATTGCCTGTGTCCTCCGTGCGCCTGTGTCACGGCGGTGTCGGTATTGGCGTCCCCTCCGTGTGCCTGTGTCACGGCGGTATCGGTATTGGCGTCCCCTCCGTGTTAGTGTCCTGTGTAATGACAGGGCGGTATCGGTATTGGCGTCCCCTCCGTGCACCTGTGTCACGGCGGTATCGGTATTGGCGTCCCCTCCGTGCGCCTGCATCACGGCGGTGTCGGTATTGGCGTCCCCTCCGTGCACCTGTGTCACGGCGGTATCGGTATTGGCGTCCCCTCCGTGCGCCTGTGTCACGGCGGTGTCGGTATTGGCGTCCCCTCCGTGTGCCTGCATCATGACAGTGTCGGTATTGGCGTCCCCTCCGTGCACCTGTGTCTCGGCGGTATCGGTATTGGCGTCCCCTCCGTGCGCCTGTGTCACGGCGGTGTCGGTATTGGCGTCCCCTCCGTGTGCCTGTGTCACGGCGGTATCGGTATTGGCGTCCCCTCCGTGTGTCTGTGTTATGACAGTGTCGGTATTGGCGTCCCCTCCGTGCACCTGTGTCACGGCGGTATCGGTATTGGCGTCCCCTCCGTGCGCCTGCATCACGGCGGTGTCGGTATTGGCGTCCCCTCCGTGCACCTGTGTCACGGCGGTATCGGTATTGGCGTCCCCTCCGTGTGCCTGTGTCACGGCGGTGTCGGTATTGGCGTCCCCTCCGTATGCCTGCATCATGACAGTGTCGGTATCGGCGTCCCCTCCGTGCACCTGTGTCACGGCGGTATCGGTATTGGCGTCCCACGTGGCCAGGCGGTGTTGGTATTGGACGTCCCCTCCGTGTGCCTGTGTCACGGCGGTGTCGGTATTGCCGTCCCCTCCGTGCACCTGTGTCACGGCGGTGTCGGTATTGGCGTCCCCTCCGTGCACCTGTGTCCCGGCGGTATCGGTATTGGCGTCCCCTCCGTGCGCCTGTGTCACGCCGCGCGGGCTGGGTCACGGCTGGCCTCGTCTGCAGTGCCGCGGGCCGGGCGGGGCAGGGCGACACTAACGAACCCGGGAGGAGCTGCCGGAACCGCTGCGAGAACAATGGGACGGGTGCATGCATCGTGCGGATACTGACCATCATGCCTATGCTCGCACCTGTGATCCAAACGACCGCTGGATTTATGTGGGAGCTATTGGATCCGCGTCGACTGTGGAGCGGCAGTGTGGATAACATTGACAGGTGTACTTATGAATTCACGCAGGCGATGCTGTGTTGGTGGCGACATTAGAGAGCTGCGTGCTGGGGCCGTAGTTGATTAGGGCGAATACCAGTTGCTCGAGTTGCCCGGGAATACTCGAGCACTATGGATCTGCGCACAGACCCCAAGGGATCGGTGCGAGCAGCGTACACCTGTATAAATGTATAAACACGCGACACTGATGATCCTGTGTGAATATTGATGACCCGGTGTGGATATTGATAACCCTGTGTGGATGTTGATGACAATGTGTGGTTACTAACAACCCTGTGTCGATCCGCAGGAGCAGGATGGACTCTGGTGGATGCATGCGTTAGGACGCAGTGGATCTGCAAGGTAGCAACACCGTCGCATTAGCAGATCCAGATCAGGCTTGCGGATCACTTCCTTCAGAATCGCCGCATCCACGGCGTGGCAGGAACAAGGCGCTGCGGGTGACGTCAGCAGCTGAGGACGTGCCGCGGCAGCGCCAGCCGCGTAATTTGGCAGACTTCCTTCCGAGCGAATGGCGCGGAAGTGAGCTCCAATTAACTTTAATGAGTTTCCGGTAAGTGCTAACCGTCTAGTGTATTCAAGTAGGGCCACAGATGGTTGAGGATTTTGGCGACCCGGTTAAATGTTGTTTAGCCTATCCGGGACGAAGATACGAGAAGATAAATGTGATTAAATTTTGCGTCCCGAGACGCGCCACTCCATATCTCAGCTTCATCACGTAAACACCATGATGCCATTTTACGAGGAGTGCTGCCACGATCCACAAGCCCAGCCCACATTATTTTACGATATAAGTTGGATGGATGGCTGACATCATAGCAACGACCCCATCATTGTCTCGACGGCAGATTGACACGCGCTACACAGGCAGTCAGCGGGAACGAAGCAATTTAACAGACGGGAGACGGGAGAAGGGACGGCGGTTTTTCGTTTGGCAGAAAATCACAGTCAAGAGAGTCTGTCGCGTATCGGAAGCTCCCATCCATCATCGCCCCACGAATATGACAACCTGAGCAGCTTTCCATCACAGGACACAAATGTGCCGTTTCCGGTGGCGGTTCCGAAGATGCACACACGACTCCGCCGACGTCGCACGCCTCACTACGTCCACTAACGAACAGATACGTCGGCTCTGGGCCGCGTGTAATCACGGACATATCATGTCAGCGTGTTGCGCTGCGGCGTCACCGTCCGCAGTATATTCCCCGGCGGAGGGAGTGTGTGGCGGATGGCATTGGCTCTGGATGCCGGGCTTCACCATCCACCTGTCCACAGCCGGTCCACGAACCACACCACTGGACAGAGGTGCTGCCGATCGGTCAGCCACAGGTGGTGAGGAAAGGTGAGCGCCGCAGCTTCCGATCCGGAGGATGCTTCGTGAGTGTAAATTTGACTTTTTGTCTCGATGTTGTAGAGTGACATCACAGAAAGACGAGGAGGGTCGCCTGCCCGGTTATCACTCGGAAACGAATCCGTGGCGTCGCGCTTGAAACAAAAGTGTTGATGCATTGTACTGCTAGCGCCTGTAGATCAAGGGAGCCTTTTACTGCTTCTATTCAGTAGGGACTAGTGTTATAATTCCATTTGGACGGCTTTCAGCTCAAATGCCTTCCACCCACTCAAATTCGCACGTAACGACGCAGGAAAAGAAGAACGACCACAAGTGGGTACTTACTGAACGTAGCAGAGTCTACAGATCCAAATATATTCCAAGTAACATAGGCACAGCAGCAGGCATGGACCCAACTTTGGACGGTGGCCGTGTCAGCCAGTTGGGACCTCCTCGTCTCCGAGACTGCTCGATTTCGGATACCGTGTCTGACAGAGGCCTCTAGACAATGGGTCTGATCTGACCTCGGGTGGCCGCGACCGACTGACCTGACCCCGGGGCAGACCGGACCTGACCTGAAATCGGTCCCCGGGACAGACCAGATCTGAGCTAACTCCTGGACATTGACCGAGTCTTACGCCGGGTGAGCGCCTGACGTGACCTGACCCCGGGGCAGACCGGACCTGACCTGAAATCGGTCCCCGGGACAGACCAGATCTGAGCTAACTCCTGGACATTGACCGAGTCTAACGTGACGCCGGGTGAGCGCCTGACCGACTGACCTGCGGTTAACACTGCTGAGGACCGAGTGTCGCGGCACGGCCGTCGGCTCGGTGGAGGGCGGCTGCGGCGGCGGCGGCGGCGGCCGCTGGCAGAAGTGGCCCGTCTCGTAGAACGTCGCCTCGTGGATGGTGGCCATCTGGTGGTAGGACAGGCAGCGGATCCGCACCGGCCTGCTACTGCACGTCACGATCGCCTTCACGTCTGCCGAAGTGTGGCCGGTGGGTCAGGCGAGGTTAGGCGAAGTCAGGCGAAGTCAGGCGAGGTCAGGCGAGGTCAGGCGGCGTCAGGCGTCAGGCGGACACGTGCTGGCCGTGTGGGACATCAGCGGCTGAGCCGCATACACTGCAGAGCGAGCACGAGAACGAGCTGGGTGAAAGAGCCTTTGTACTCTGCGTCTGCTCCACCTGTCCTAGTTTCCGGTTTTACAAACTGCAGCGACATTAGCTGACATAGAAGACAAGCATGCATGACGACTGGGGTTAATGGGAATCCGCACTCCCAGTCCACCACTGCTGAGCACAAAATACATGGGACTGGCTAGCCAATAGGGTTCCATGTTAGAAGGATGCAATTATTGGGGTGCGCGACCATCGGAGCGGCCCCAGCTCCTCCAGAGATAGGAAGCTCCACCTAAGCTCAGTAAATCACGATGCACGATGAAACAATACGCGGGGCTATTACCAAAAAAACAAACAGAAAAACTCCGGCCCGAATCAAAACAGTGGCAAGCTCGTGACGGGCAGTGGTCGCTAGCCGCACTAATGGCACGTCTCCGAGATAGCACAATGGGTGCAGTTTCACAGGCTCGTGTCGACACAGCCCCCAGCCGCAGCAGGGTTCACGAGCAGCAACAGCCGGCCCGGCCCGTTCTCTGTTCGTCCGTAGCCCGGGGCCACGGCCGGCGGTTCCCACGTGGTCTGGGAACACCAACGGCACGACGAGGCGGCGGCCGCTGGCATTGGTAAGCGTCCGCCGTAGAGTCGTAAACGCACTGACCACGGCCGTGCCGCCAGACGGACCATACTGACAGTCAGTACACGCACCGACCACGGCTACGGTTTGCTCGTGGCTAACTGGCTTTGCGCCTGGAGGCTATGCAACTGGCTTCGCGCCATGCTAAATTTAATTATGCGAGCGTATATTTCGGGGGGGGGGGAGCATTCGACTTGAGCAAGGACACGAGTAAACTTTGTTAACATAGGGAAGGCGTACGCCACGTAATTCTGACGTTCAAGCTCCGGTGATAAAAAGCAGGGGAACAACGCGTAACACTTGTTGACAGAACGTGAGCCTGGTAAAAAGCAGGGAAACAACACGTAAAACCTGTTGGCCGAAGCGCGAGGAGAAGCAGTGAGCACACTCCGCAGTTTTAATGTTCAAGCGCGTGGCAAAACGCCTCCATTCACTGGGTGGACACGACTGTTGGCTGACTTGTTGACATGTGACCATCTAACAAGCATACGTGTTTCAGCAAGGCAGAAATAAGTCATCACAGACCTTGTCTATATTCCGATTACATTGTGGTTTCATAGTGGACGATGGCTCTTGAAATAGTCCGCATTTTTTCCGATTTGATTACCTCTTGTTCTCAGTTGACCCGGTTCTCCATTTATGGACTGTTCACACCTAGCGTAATCTCGACGCACTGTCGGAATCGACGCAAAGCTAGCATGGGGCCCAATGAGTCTGCCGATTCTGCCATTGCGCCGGCCTTGCGTCAGCTGTCTGCCGAGTCCTACAAAACGCTGGCGATTTCCCAGCGGACAAAGTTGGATTTTCTCAACTTTTTTCGCTCGGCGCACCAGCGGCCTTGACGCAAGGTCGACAGACTGCTCGGGATAAACTGCGGTCGCTATATTTGCTGATCTTCGATTATATATTTTCTGCTATATTTCCTATATCTGCTGTATTTGCTGATCTTCACTGGTCTGTCGACGCGTCGAAATTATGCCCAGTGTGTAGGGATTACGCCTAGTCCGTCATTGTGCTGGCTTTTTGCGTCGAGATTACGCTAGGTGTGAACAGTCCTTTAGTCGAGGTTTTTGAACCTGGGTGGGGGATACATGTCTGGATATGGTCACGTTAAGCAGCCGCTACGTCAGTCCGAAAAACTCGCAAATAATCCACGATGTTTACAAATCGATTTAACATCACAAGACGTCGTTGCATTCATCTCTGGAAGCTTATAGAAGTTAGACGTTTACAATAGCTACTGTGTCACAAACTCAAAAATCGTCCTCGTCAAAAGAAAATGATAGAATGGAAAAGCGGAACAGCAAACCCCGTTATAATCATCAAACGGTGCTCCGTTTGCCAGGCTCAAGTACACGCGTCGAATATTTCAGCCGAAGGCACCCCTCCGGAAGTCTCGAGTGCGCCCAGTCACATAAATTATCAGCAAAAGGAACCCCTCTGAGAAATGTTTGTGGTCCATTTGGAAGGTCTGTAACTTGTACCTAAGGCTTCAGGGTGTTGGTTTCAAGGGACCTTCACTCAGAAAAAATAAAATGTAATTCAGCTAGAAACAGGGCTATTACAGGGCTATCGTTTTTGTGAGTGTTCAATATAAGAGCAAGGAAGCTATGAACAAAAATGTACTTGACCTATATGTGTGACACCACTTGGAAGATTGTGTACATGTATGGAGCTCTTCCTTATAACGGGATATAGATATGCTGGAAAGAGTGCAGCGCAAAGCTACTAGGCGATCAGTGGACTAGGTTTCACTGACTGCTCGAATACGGGGAAAGGATTATGGCATTAGAGATGTACTTCACTGAAATACGGGGCGGAATGCGGATCAAATATTTGTATGGAGGGGGGGAGATGAGGGGAGGGGAGGGGTGGAAATTGCCTGGAGGGATGGCATTTCCTCTCTGTTGAGCAGGTGGGGATGGGGTGGAGAGTGCACTCGAACCCTCCCGGAGGGGCGCCACTTTTCCATGGAGTGAGCACTTTTCCATGGAGGGAGCACATTCCTCCCCCCAATAACCTCGGCTGCATCTGCCCCTGCTCAAGCATAGGAACTTAAGGGATGCATATGACTGAGATGCTTAAGATAGTTAAAGGACTAGTTGATGTCAATCTGAATAATGCTGTTCAATTTGGGCAATCACAGAGGCCATCAATTCACGTCAGACCAGTTAACGTATAGGAGTGCACAGCTTGTTATACAAAATAAGATTCTCAGACGTAAAGAACATATGCACCCTATTTATTAATACATTACATGAGGTACTCCCCACTACGTTACCACACAGCTCATTCCATTGATCTGAACCACCCTCTGATTGACAATCTGTAGGCGTTTAAGTTCTTTACGTCCGATAATCTTAGTTTTGAATTACAAGCTTTATACTAGGGGATGTGAATTAGGGATGGATGAGGTGGGATTGATGCCTGTATACGGTGTTCACTGTGCAGGTTTCTTTAGGATGGGCCATCCGGTTCTTGCTGAGCTTCGAACCTTTTAGGTCTTGGGGAATTACGCCAGCAATAAGGTATATCTGGCAGTAGAATCAGATTCGGACTTCAGGTAAGTGATGCTGAAGCAATGCGGAATGGTCACTAAATGGTCGGATAAAGGGGTGTGGCGATAACGGGGGGGGGGGAGGCACGATCCCCACAACAACCAAAATAAACTAAATCAAACAACACATTTTTGAGATTTTCACCACGCAAACCCAACAATTTTCCAAGCGCCCACCTAGCCAACTCACCTATAGCCACTTCCAGCTGAAAGCAACGCAAATCAGGAAGTTCAATTGCAGCGAAAACTCTAGAACAATGCATAAAATAGTCTTGAAACATATCTCAGCTCGAAACATCGCTCTTTCGAATGTCATGTCTCTTTTCTTTCTAGTACACCTAGGTAGGCTACCTCCTCTCCTACCTATGGATAAGGTCAAGATCGCGAGATTTCACGGTGACGTGAGGGTTAAGTGTGCAAATTTAGGTAGGTACTTAGATACAAATTTGATAGCCCAGAATATGAGTTGAGTTTTCTCGGCATTTCACTTCGGGCTCAATTTACCGCGAACCAAACTGAAACAATGAAACGGTAACAACCTCCGCCTCCGGCTTTCCCGAACCCCATGCAAACCGTTAATTTTGATCGGGGTATCTCTATTTCAACTAGAGCTGGTCGTTAGTACTCACTCCGTTCATATTCATCATCCGCAAAGGTCCCATGCGCCAAAGCCCACAGAGTCACCACTGCCAGCAATAGCATAGTCACACAATACGGGCATCTTGCATCACACACGTTTCATCGACCCGATCAGACGCACACCAACCCTCGACGGCGCTCCCGGCCCACTGATGCCTTCTGCTTGAGCTCGCGCCGTGGGCACGATGCCAAACAGCGACCTGTGGCTTCAGCTGATTGCATAGATGGCGCCAACATTGTATACTCTTACCCCGACACCTAGTATTAAAAATTGGAACTACAGTTGATACGCTTTACTTACAGATAGCGCAAGCCAGGCTAACCACACAAAACTACTCCCGGTCGGGTGGGGTTGGGGGTGTCATCCTTCTGGCGACCTTTTGACATACAAACTTGAAATTTAGAGCGTCCTGTAGGCCTTTTATTGGTTCGGACCCCTGCTGACCGCTGTTGCGCCTGTACAGCCGTGCTCACAACCACGAGTATGAGCAGCCTCAAGCACTGGCGGATCTAGACTTTTAGTATTAATACCCAGGATCTAGAAGACGGGATCTCGACTGGTTAAGAGGGGGGGGGGTGTAAATTTAAGTTGTTCTCCGATTTGGAAAGCAAATTATTTGGATGTGAACACCTAGTATTCGATGGACACGTGAAATACAATTTGTTTAAGGTATCTTGCATTTAGGCCACAGCTATCAAAATAAAAATAGTTTTGGTATTGAAGGTTCAGACGATTAGCACAAAGCTTGCGCACCTATGACAATTATATGCGCAGGTTTCCCAAGAGACCTTGCTGACCGGGCTACGAACTGTATACGGTAATCGGCCTTGCGGTAATCTGTATCTGTGTACGGAATTGCCGGGGGCACGATTTTCGGTTCTTATTATTTTGAAAGGGTTTATTTTGGTTATATTTTCATATGCGCCCGAGGTATGCTAATCGTGTAATAAAGCCTGTTCAGAAGCAGGCCAGCTAATTAAAACGTTTTGCTTGTGTAGTCAAAGTCAGGGTAAATTTGCGCATTAAGGTAATTTTGGAATTCACGGAATTTCTTTTCTAATTCAATGTTTATGAATGTGGTAACATACCTACATAGGTACCAACCATATATGTATATATATATATGGGTCTGTTTGACCGAATCTCATCAAGCTTGAGTTGAAATAACACAAGGTGACTCAAAGCACAATACAATAACACACCTCAGGATGGTTATTCAAATTGCAATTATTGACCAGAATGCATCTATTCTGGTGTTGAACTAGTTCAGCATCTGTAGAGCAGACAACTTGTTCTGGAAGCAAGTTCCAGTCCCTGATTGCAAATGCACAGCTGGTTTCTTCTTAATCGTGTAAATGCAGTAGGCTTCTCAACCTTCAAGGTCATCTTCAAGTCTCTGGTGGATGAGTGTGGTGACAACTGAACCATGTCTTCTTGGCATAAGTCAAGGTGACCATGCATCAGCTGGTACAAGAGGATCATGTCACCATGATACTTCCTAAATTGGAGTGAATGGAGATGCAGCATTTGTAGGCAGTCTTTATAGGGAAGGTGTCTGATTTCCATCACTAGCTTGGTTGCTTGGCAATGTACTCTGTCAACCATATTCTGGTCTGCCTTACTGAAAGGACCCCAAACTGCATTTCCATATTCGAGGTGTTGTCTGAGCAGATATTTCCACAAGTGGAGAAGCATCTGAGCATCAATTTGTGCAAAGAACCCCTTAATAAGTCTAAGAACTCTGTTGGACTTTGAGACTGCTGAACCTGCTTGTGTTCAGAACTTCAGATCCTCGTCATTTCTGTTCTCAACATGTCAAATCCTCAACATGATGTAACCACTCTCTTCTTCTGTAATTTCATGACTTTCAACAATGGGCAGGCAAAATAACATGATACACAGGCTTGGAGTTGGGTAATACAGCATACAAATATTGTTGAAAGGAGATAAAAATGTAACATAGCCTAGCCTAACCTATGTAAGAAAAAATAGTAAAAATTGAAAATTTTCAAATATTTCCTTTCTAAAAATACTGAAAAACTAACCTAACTTAACTTCACCTAGCCTAGCCTACTTGGTTTTTGAAGAACTAAAATAAATTTTAAAACAAATTAAAACAAAAAATTGAAAGTTTTCCAACTTACAAAGGAAGGCCTAGCTTAACATAACCTATGAAAATCTAACACCTTTGTTGGCTTCATGGATGTAAAATATGTCCAAAACTTGTTTTGTGGATACCTTAAGGTGCAATAATGGCCTTTGAAGTGTGTCTGCAGAGATGTTCCCCTACATTTGGTTTTTCTAAGTCCTGCCTCACTTTGTTAAGTTTGCAGTTCAAGGTAATTTTTGAATTGGTGGAATTTCCCTTTCCAATGTGATGTTTATGCATGTGAAAACATGATGCAACCACTCATTTCCTCTGCAAATGCATACTTTTTGGTTGGAAGGCAAAATATCACCCAAAAAGAAGTTTGTCATTTGGTAATATAGCATATAAAGCAATGTTCAAAAGAATGGAAAAATGTGTCATATCCTAACCTAACCCAGCTTAATCTTCCTTGCAAGTTTTCTTAGTTGGATGCCATTTTCAACCCAAATATGGCCATTCTGAGGTGCTGTGATACAGAATGGAGATAGTGGTGAATAGTGAGAAAAGAAATTGGGGCAGACAAGCAACTATGAAATATGCATTGCTGGCCTGATGTACTGCAATTACTTCAAAAGTGATATTAATGCATTCCAAAAAATGGGTTATGGTTCATATATTTGTTGCTGGGTTTTCACAGGACCAATCTCTATCTAACATTACTGGACAGGTCTTTATTAACATGTTACATAACTCTCCTGCAATTCACAACAAAGGGAACCTTGTAGACAATGGCATAGAACAGCCAGGGCATTGGGTGATAAACCAGGCAGCAACCATCAAAGTATGTAGACAACCTTACCAAATACTAATATTTGTCTGTGTTCACTTTGAAAGTTTGAAGTGCAGGTTTGATATCTGATGAAGTAGGAGTTACATGTACTTGTAGTTAGTGAGACTACACATGGATTTCATTTGACCAGTTTAGCCCCAGAATGGTAGCTTGTGCAAGATGTACTGATTGGTTGATGTACATTGGCTGTGAATGCATAAAAGAGTGCCTACAGATGCATTAGTTCATGATGAATATGGACCAAAGGAGCTTTCCAGCATGAAGGCAACATGGTCACATATCCAGGTTATTCCTGAACCTTCATTGATCAATATCCACCCACTATAATCATCCATTTTGGCAGCTTTGACCATATTCCGCCTGACTTGGCAGTAGGTGAGGTCAACTGTTGTTGGGTCCAGACATGTCAAACATAATCTACTGCCAGGATAGTGTCGATTTTATTGCAGACATCCCAACTGTACCAGTCCAACGCACAAGAACGTGTGTTTGACTTCAGTTCCAGTCTTCACTTCAGAGGTTCCATGAAAAGTATTAACCAAGAAGGAAATGGGAATTGTGTGCTGTAGCCAGCAACAATGTGCTATCATACATGGCTGCCCAGAAAAAATCAGCGCTTCGCCAAGTACCCGTGACAAAAATTGATGACATGGATTCTGCACCTTTTCCCAATATGCCTGTCCAAAAGCAATGGCATGTTTCTCATGGGTGAGCACACAGTCCGTGCAAGCGATACGACTGCCCATTGTGTCAGCGGTGGCCCAGAGAGGGTGGGCCCGACGTGACCGCGTGTGGTGTCACTGTGACGTCGGCGATGGGCTGGCCTCGCGTTGGTAGGCTGACACAGCCAGCAACCTTCCGACCGGCGGAACGATGGTCTCACTTAGAAGGCCACACTGGTTTACTGATGTTCAGCTAAGTTGCCAATTGGGAGATAATGCTGCTTTAATTGGGCGCAACATGACCGTAGCAGTCGAGACACCCTGAAACCTAAATATCTGACCATCTAAAGTATGCTGTTATACATCGCCATAGACGGTCATGTTTAGTTTATGTAGTTTATTGCTAACCAGCTAACATTAAACTATACAAGATGGAGAAACATGGGTGGCGTGACTTTGGCCATGTGCAAGGGGACGTCGTATGTTGTGTTGAGACAACCCTAGCCCGCGGCTCTCTCGCTCATATTGGCTGCACAGATTATGCTATATGATTCATCAGCTCAGTAATTCGAGGGCATTGGCTGGACTACTTCTTCAACCCATTCTGCACCCTTCCTTGCAAATTGTTCTGATTTGTTTGCATCATAGCTAGGTTGGGTTATATTGTGATGACTTCAGGAATTTACTTTTATATGTGATTGGGGAAGGGGGTGAATATTTGGTCATAAAGACAGTGAATCTCTTTCTTTGAAGGATTAGTATATCCAGGAGATTGTGTGGAGCTCGCCTCATATTCAGGGGTTGGGGTCCTTGAGAATAGGCCCTTTCTTGTCTATATCGCCGTATGCCTAATTGAAACAAAACCGACCCATTCTGCGTGATCTACTCACGGATCTGCACCAGATTCAGTCATGTTTGATAGTAAGTAAAAACGTATAATTATCGGGAATTGGGCATACTGGCGCTGAATGAGCTTCGCTTTTTATTTGATGTTGGGTTCATGCTTCATTTCTGGGCATCTTTTGGGCAGGAACCACTAAATTTTGTTACACCTTTTACATGCAGAATTATACTATGGTCAGTTTTCATCAAAGTTTGTGTGGTATTGATTCTTCACGTTTTCCAGAGTTCATATCAAATGACTTGCCTAAAAGCTGCTTTGCTTACCTTGGCAATGTACATTTCTTACCAATGGAGCAAAATTGTTCTCCACCAGTTTTCAGGGTGATCTTTTTATATCAAGAACGCCGAAACCACCTCCTTTAGATTGGGATGTCATATTTTCAATCCCCAAAGTAAAGTGCTTAAATTTTAAGCAAGCAAAGGTTGCAATGTGCAGAGTCAATTGACTTTTGAGTGTGACATCATCGTTCACCGAACCCAGCTGCTATGCAAAAGCAGTAACCTGATACATGGTACATGATATACTATCAAATACTGGAGATAACACCATGCACATGCACTACCTCTCACTCAAATGTGTCATGATACCCCAGAATTGCACACCTACAATTGTGGTGCAAGGATTAGTTGGGTGCATGAGATGAACAAAGTCACCATATCTTATCAGGGTTGGAAAAATGCTGTGCAACTATGGGAAAGTGGTGCAACTATGCGGCCAGCCGAATATCTATCTGTGGGCCGGGCTGTGGCGAGCACAGAAGCCGCGTTGCCACGCGCAATTGCGGCAGAAATGCGTTGCCGCAGCCACGCTGTTTCACGGCGCTCGCCGGTGCGGGCCGTTATGTGCCGCCAGAGCTCTCGCACAAATTCTGAGATCGCAGGTCCTAGAACGCCGGTCGTCTCAACGGCTAAGGGCTCGAACCTGTACCGTGAGCAGAGGTCGGCGTTGTGGCGGCGTTTGCGAGCTTCTGCCGCACGAACCGCGGACCCGGGCTCAAGCGCCGATTGCACCAGTACGGTATCGGTGAAGGACCGTAATATATGTTATTCTTTAAAAAGTACATAGTATCGCAAAGTTGGATGCAGTGTATGGAATAACTGGTATATAGTATTGTCATCGTTCCAGAATATTATCGCCTTTTCAGCTTGGTACCATCACAAGATGCTGACGCCAATGTGCAGCCCAAGTTTGGCCTGTTTGTTTGCAAGAGCCAATATGCTGCACAACGTCAGAATGGCGATTCGTGTTCAGATGCTCCACACAGAGAGTAGAAGCCACATCAGGTACCTGTCATTGGCGCGTGACGTGACATTTTGTGATGCCTTTGCTAAGAATATAGCTGGTTATTCAGTGTATTACTATTGGTAATGGTTTTGTCAAGGAGTGAGCTATATGAGCCATCTAAATTATACCCAGATATTCATTCATGAGGCCATGACCTATAGAGATTACGACCCTATCACCTATGGTCCTGCTCTGACCTGTGCTGTTATATTTTTGCTTTTCTCTTTTGATATTTGTGTCATGGATTAATTGTGTAAAATCTGTCAACTTATTCTACTATTTTCTGGTCATTGTAAAATAGCTTGTGGCAAAAATAATTGGTGTAATTTTGCAGGATTCCAGTGAGGCCATCCCGTTTCTGCACTAGTTTTGCAACACATGCAGCTGCAGAAATGCCAGCTGTCCAGGAAGTCCTGAACAAGTTTTCTCGTTTCAAGGACCACCAGCAGTTCCGTCCAGTCAATGGCATGCTGTTGGCTTTGAAGAGCATAGGTATGGATCTTGTAGGAGCACGTCTCAGATCAATTATAATCTGTCAGTACTCAATCGTGCTCATTCGCTGAAGCGTTATTGACTGTGCCCTGTGACTGCTGCAGTGGTCTGTTATAGTGGGGATGCGGCTCAGTGGTTAGCGGCGTGGTTCCGTGATGATGCAATGTTCGATGCTGTTGACTTCCGCTGTTGCTGGTAACCATCACTGGTGCTTAGTTTAGTTGTGTAATGTGACTGCAGTAGTCATGAGTGCATACAAAAATATTCCAGAATTGCGGCTGAGTGGTTTATGTTAAGGTTGTTGTTTCTGGAGATACATTTGGGTTACTGATTGAATTCAGGGGACATCTGAAAGGCCTAGGCATTACCGCTATTCATTGTCTTACATCTGAGTATCTCCTGCACTGTTATCAATCTGTATTACTATTATGCAGTAGGGATGGAGTTTATCTGAAGTGCTGCCGCCACCGTGTTTGCAGATGCTCAGGAGCGACATGAGAGCGGGGTGGACATTTTGACAACATTTCGCCGGCTGTCGGTGGGTCGTGACGTCACGGCCAAACATGTCCAGAATGTCTGGCAGATGGTTACCGAACACGGTGCGTACTCGCCTCGTCACTGTGGTCAGCTCATGCAGAGGACAGTGGCGAACTATTGCCTGTCGACTTGTGCTCTGGTCCCCACCACTGACCCCGTTACCCGGCAGGCGTCCCGGAGCCGGACACCGTGTTGGCGTGTCTGTCGAGTTGTGCTCTGGTCCCCACCACTGACCCCGTTACCCGGCAGGCGTCCCGGAGCCGGACACCGTGTTGGCGTGTCTGTCGAGTTGTGCTCTGGTCCCCACCACTGACCCCGTTACCCGGCAGGCGCCCCGGAGCCGGACACCGTGTTGGCGTGTCTGTCGAGTTGTGCTCTGGTCCTCACCACTGACCCCGTTACCCGGCAGGCGTCCCGGAGCCGGACACCGTGTTGGCGTGTCTGTCGAGTTGTGCTCTGGTCCCCAACACTGACCCCGTTACCCGGCAGGCGCCCCGGAGCCGGACACCGTGTTGGCGTGTCTGTCGAGTTGTGCTCTGGTCCCCACCATTGACCTCGTTACCCGGCAGGCGCCCCGGAGCCGGACACCGTGTTGGCGTGTCTGTCGAGTTGTGCTCTGGTCCCCAACACTGACCCCGTTACCCGGCAGGCGCCCCGGAGCCGGACACCGTGTTGGCGTGTCTGTCGAGTTGTGTCCCCACCACTGACCCCGTTACCTGGCAGGCGCCCCGGAGCCGGACACCGTGTTGGCGTGTCTGTCGAGTTGTGCTCTCGTCCCCACCACGACCCCGTTACCCGGCAGGCGTCCCGGAGCCGGACACCGTGTTGGCGTGTCTGTCGAGTTGTGCTCTGGTCCCCACCACTGACCCCGTTACCTGGCAGGCGCCCCGGAGCCGGACACCGTGTTGGCGTGTCTGTCGAGTTGTGCTCTGGTCCCCAACACTGACCCCGTTACCCGGCAGGCGCCCCGGAGCCGGACACCGTGTTGGCGTGTCTGTCGAGTTGTGCTCTGGTCCCCACCACTGACCCCGTTACCCGGCAGGCGTCCCGGAGCCGGACACCGTGTTGGCGTGTCTGTCGAGTTGTGCTCTGGTCCCCAACACTGACCCCGTTACCCGGCAGGCGCCCCGGAGCCGGACACCGTGTTGGCGTGTCTGTCGAGTTGTGCTCTGGTCCCCACCACTGACCCCGTTACCTGGCAGGCGCCCCGGAGCCGGACACCGTGTTGGCGTGTCTGTCGAGTTGTGCTCTGGTCCCACCACTGACCCCGTTACCCGGCAGGCGTCCCGGAGCCGGACACCGTGTTGGCGTGTCTGTCGAGTTGTGCTCTGGTCCCCACCATTGACCTCGTTACCCGGCAGGCGCCCCGGAGCCGGACACCGTGTTGGCGTGTCTGTCGAGTTGTGCTCTGGTCCCCAACACTGACCCCGTTCCCGGCAGGCGTCCCGGAGCCGGACACCGTGTTGGCGTGTCTGTCGAGTTGTGCTCTGGTCCCCACCACTGCCCCGTTACCCGGCAGGCGTCCCGGAGCCGGACACCGTGTTGGCGTGTCTGTCGAGTTGTGCTCTGGTCCTCACCACTGACCCCGTTACCCGGCAGGCGTCCGGAGCCGGACACCGTGTTGGCGTGTCTGTCGAGTTGTGCTCTGGTCCCCAACACGACCCCGTTACCCGGCAGGCGCCCCGGAGCCGGACACCGTGTTGGCGTGTCTGTCGAGTTGTGCTCTGGTCCCCACCACTGACCCCGTTACCCGGCAGGCGTCCCGGAGCCGGACACCGTGTTGGCGTGTCGTCGAGTTGTGCTCTGGTCCCACCACTGACCCCGTTACCCGGCAGGCGTCCCGGAGCCGGACACCGTGTTGGCGTGTCTGTCGAGTTGTGCTCTGGTCCTCACCACTGCCCCGTTCCCGGCAGGCGTCCCGGGCCGGACACCGTGTTGGCGTGTCTGTCGAGTTGTGCTCTGGTCCCCAACACTGCCCCGTTACCCGGCAGGCGCCCGGAGCCGGACACCGTGTTGGCGTGTCTGTCGAGTTGTGCTCTGGTCCCCACCATTGACCTCGTTCCCGGCAGGCGCCCCGGAGCCGGACACCGTGTTGGCGTGTCTGTCGAGTTGTGCTCTGGTCCCAACACTGACCCCGTTACCCGGCGGCGCCCCGGGCCGGACACCGTGTTGGCGTGTCTGTCGAGTTGTGTCCCCACCACTGACCCCGTTACCTGGCAGGCGCCCCGGAGCCGGACACCGTGTTGGCGTGTCTGTCGAGTTGTGCTCTCGTCCCCACCACTGACCCCGTTCCCGGCAGGCGTCCGGAGCCGGACACCGTGTTGGCGTGTTGTCGAGTTGTGCTCTGGTCCACCACTGACCCCGTTACCTGGCAGGCGCCCGGAGCCGGACACCGTGTTGGCGTGTCTGTCGAGTTGTGCTCTGGTCCCCAACACTGCCCCGTTACCCGGCAGGCGCCCCGGAGCCGGACACCGTGTTGGCGTGTCTGTCGAGTTGTGCTCTGGTCCCACCACTGCCCCGTTACCCGGCAGGCGTCCGGAGCCGGACACCGTGTTGGCGTGTCTGTCGAGTTGTGCTCTGGTCCCCAACACTGACCCCGTTACCCGGCAGGCGCCCCGGGCCGGACACCGTGTTGGCGTGTCGTCGAGTTGTGCTCGGTCCCCACCACTGACCCCGTTACCTGGCAGGCGCCCCGGAGCCGGACACCGTGTTGGCGTGTCTGTCGAGTTGTGCTCTGGTCCCCACCACTGACCCCGTTACCCGGCAGGCGTCCCGGAGCCGGACACCGTGTTGGCGTGTCTGTCGAGTTGTGCTCTGGTCCCCACCATTGACCTCGTTACCCGGCAGGCGCCCCGGAGCCGGACACCGTGTTGGCGTGTCTGTCGAGTTGTGCTCTGGTCCCCAACACTGACCCCGTTACCCGGCAGGCGTCCCGGAGCCGGACACCGTGTTGGCGTGTCTGTCGAGTTGTGCTCTGGTCCCCAACACTGACCCCGTTACCCGGCAGGCGCCCCGGAGCCGGACGCCGTGTTGGCGTGTCTGCGGCTGTGCGCGTCGGCGGGCGTGCGGCCACCGTCAGCGGTGGCGGCGCTGGCGACGACCAGTGGCGCGGACGCCGAATGCGCCGCCCAGCTGACGGCCTGTCTGTGGGCGACCGGCGACACGGCGGCGGCGACCGCCGCTCTGGAGGCGCTCCGCTCCGCCGGCCGGCCCACCCCTGACTGGCTGGTACACGCAGTCATCGTGGGTCACGGCCGAGCTGGGTCAGTGCCTTGTGGTGATGACGTCTGTCGTGTTGTTCGGCACCTGCGCGACGGAGACGTCCAAGCGTTGTCCCCTGCACTGACATGATGGCGCCCCAAGCACTTCCAACTCCCCTGCCCTTCCCCAGGGACATGGACGCGGCGCAGGCACTTAAACCACCGTCCCTCAGTGAAATTGACATGAAGCTCGGTACCCTCTCTCTTGGGTGGTGTCAACACGGCCCGGAGTTTTCTAACATTACCATCCCCTGCTCAGCAGGTTCTAAGAACGTGCTGATTTTTGTCCTCATGAAGAGCATCATGCTTTGAGGAAGATTTGTATTATCCTGGTCCACTGAGAAGGATGGTGATGCTTGGTAGTGAGCAGTCCGAAACGTATTACTACTATTTCATGCTAATTTCCAGGGCCTCAGGTTTATTATTTCATGTCCTTCGTCTTTTTGTTTTTTGTTTTTTTTGTTCTTGTTTTTGTGTGGCTTTGCGACACACTAGGCAGTAAAGGTCATTTGGCTTTACCTGCCTCTCACCTTATCAGGGAGGGCGGGCACCACGGGGAATCGAACCCTGAAACTCTGGTGTCCCATGCACTCAGTATAATCACTGAGCTACTGATGCTTACTCACCGACTTTCGGTTCAGCAATAGTGTATTCATTGTTGTTTTCACTGGAAATCATAGTTGCATCCATTCCTTATTGATTTTGTTCTGACTGCCTTGAAGTGTTCCTAAATCGCAAGCTAAACTGGGGTCTTCAGCCTCAGGAAATTCGCTTTTTGACATATAAAAATGCCGCTTATCAGTCATGTTCTCAGACTTCTCTAGCCCGACAATTGTCGTCCAAACCCAGCCGTTCACCTGATGGGTTTCTGTGTGGGGCTCAGTGACATGGACGTCCAAATCCAGCCGTTCACTTGATGGGTTACTGTGCGGCGCTCAGTGACATGGACGTCCAAACCCAGCCGTTCACCGGATGGGTTCCTGTGTGGCGCTCAGTGACATGGACGTCCAAATCCAGCCGTTCACCTGATGGGTTCGTGTGTGGCGCTCAGTGACATGGACGTCCAAACCCAGCCGTTCACCTGATGGGTTCCTGTGTGGTGCTCAGTGACATGGACGTCCAAACCCAGCCGTTCCTCTGATGGGTTCCTGTGTGGCGCTCAGTGACATGGACGCGGCGCTAGACACGGCGCAGGCCCTGCTGCCGCCGACGGCGCAGAGTGACGACCAGCTGGCCGCCACTCTGATGCTGGCGTACGCTTGGGCGCGCCAGCCGGCCCGTCTGGCGACGCTGGTCGCCAGGAGGCGCGCCCAGCAGCGCCCTCTGCCGGCCGACGAGTGCGTGCGCGTGGTGGTGGCGCTGTTGGAGACCGGACAACAGGAGGCCGTCCACCAGGTGGGAGACGCCGCTAGATGGAGTAGCAGGAGGCCGTCCACCAGGTGGGAGACGCCGCTAGATGGGGTAGCAGGAGGCCGTCCACCAGGTGGGAGACGCTGCTAGATGGGGTAACAGGAGGCCGTCCACCAGGTGGTAGACGCCGCTAGATGGGGTAGCAGGAGGCCGTCCACCAGGTGGGAGACGCTGCTAGATGGGATAGCAGGAGGCCGTCCACCAGGTGGGAGACGCCGCTAGATGGGGCAGCAGGAGGCCGTCCAACAGGTGGGAGACTCCGCTGGATGGGGTATCAGGAGGCCGTCCACCGGGTGGGAGACGCCACTAGATGGGGTAACAGGAGGCTGTATACCAGGTGGGAGACGCCGCTAGATGGGGTAACAGGAGGCCGTCCACCAGGTGGGAGACGCTGCTAGATGGGGTAACAGGAGGCCGTCCACCAGGTGGGAGACTCCGCTGGATGGGGTAGCAGGAGGCCGTCCACCAGGTGGGAGACGCTGCTAGATGGGATAACAGGAGGCCGTCCACCAGGTGGGAGACGCCGCTGGATGGGGTAGCAGGAGGCCGTCCACCGGGTGGGAGACGCGCTAGATGGGGTAATAGGAGGCCGTCCACTAGGTGGGAGACGCCGTTAGATGGGGTAACAGTAGGCCGTCCACCAGGTGGGAGACGCCACTAGATGTGGTAGCAGGAGGTCGTCCACCAGGTGGGAGACGTCGCTAGATGGAGTAACAGGAGGCCGTCCACCAGGTTTGAGACGCTGCTAGATGGGGTAACAGGATGTCGTCCACCAGGTGGGAGACGCTGATAGATGAGGAAGTGGGGATCGTCCACCATGTGGGAGATGCTGCTATCATATCAATCAATCCTTGTATTGGTACCAAGAGACACTCAGTATCAAATGTCAAAAACGCTAAAAAGAAGAAAAAAAGGGGTGGGACAGGAGGCTACTAAAACATTAAAAACACATGCATACAATACTCAAACATTCCCACGTACAGCTCTTTTCAGCGCCTCCTTCAGCTTAAACTTAAAAGCCAGTCGCATATTCTCGGCCCTAACTTCCTCGGGGAGACTGTTCCAAAGAACTGCAGCACGGTACATGAAAGAGCGTTGCGCAAAAGAAGTTTTCAGGCGTGGGCGCTCTACTGAAAACGGTGTTGATCGCGTAGATCGAGAGCTGACATCACTTCTCAATGTCACAAGATCACGCAGGGTTTCAGGTGCTCCCGAGTGATGCACTGCAAGATGAACCAGTGAGCAATCCCTAATGTCGACAAAGCGTTGTAAGCTAGGCCAGCCTAACCGCTCAATAACATGCGATATATGACCATAGCGAGAGGTCCTAGTTATGATCCTAGCCGCCCTCATTATGACTTTTTGGTTTCGCACGCGCTCGGTGTCATATGCAGCAGACCAGATTGAGCAACAGTACATTACATGGGGGAAAACCAGTGCAAGCACTAACTTCGACAGCGTTTCTTCAGTAAGAGAACGTACATGCTTGGCTAGAGGAAAGATAATGCGGTTACATTTCTTAGCAATATCGCCAATTTGTTCACTCCATGTTAACGATTCGTCCATGGTCACACCCAGGTTTTTGATAGATGAGACACGTGAAATATCCGATCCAAGAACAGAGAGGCTGATGCTAGGCAGCCGCGCGATCATCTGGCGAGAACCAAAAATCACAAATTTCGTTTTAGATGGGTTGAGCTTGAGAAGATTTACACGGTACCACGAGCACATAGTTTCCAAGCACGATTCGAGACGGCGTTTGGCATACATTATGTCCTCCAATTTCGATGACAACATCGCCTGTGTGTCGTCAGCGTAAGCAACGACTTTAAAGACATCACCTATGTGTGAGAGAAGATCATTTGTGTACAACAAAAACAGAATTGGACCACACAAACTTCCTTGTGGAACACCACAGGATACGTTGCATACAAGTCTTCCGGGCCGAACTACCTGTCTGCGATTTGAAAGGTAAGATCTAAACCAAGAGCTGTCGATGCCGTACCACTCTAATTTGGTCAAGAGTCGGCTATGAGACACACAATCGAAGGCACTAGACAAATCTACTGATGCGAGCAGACCAACGCGGCGCCTTTCGATGCAATTTGTGACATAAGCTACTACATCAGCAAGGGCAGTTTCAGTAGAGTGAAGTGGTCGATAGGCATGTTGCGAGTTGTTAAGAAGATAATTTCGGTGGAGATACGCAGTGAGCTGGTTGACTACTATCTTCTCGCACAGTTTTGACACGTTACTCAAGATCGAGATAGGCCTATAACACTTGGGATCGTCAGGGCAGCCTTTCTTGAAGATTGGTACGATTTCAGCCAACTTCCACAGTTCCGGAAAAGTACATGACGATAAACTAAAGTTGATTATGTGCAAAATATGTACACACACCGAAGGAAACGACATATTGAGCAATTTCAGGGACACATTGTCGTTACCACGAGCACTGGTAGGATTTAAATCACGCAGGGCATGAGAGAGTTCGGGAAGAGTGGCGGGCTTCAGCTTCAATGCTGAGCTAACAACGCGCGGAGGGCGAGGTTGATGCGCTGTATTTGGGCCTAAATCCCCTAAAGAATGTAAAGCAGCAGCCACGCGCTTGCCAGTTGAAGAAAAATGCCGGTTTTGGTCGTCAGCGAACAACTCCTTCTCCTGGTTGGAACGTGAAGGTTCAGTTGATGGTGGAGTTGTCTTCTTCTGAAAGAGATGACGTCTAACGTGCGGCCAGACGTTGCCATTTTCTTCCAAAGTCCGATCGAAGAAACGGCTTTTGGCGACCACGAGCTCAGTGGAGGTCCGTTGGACAATATGTATGGACAATATGGACGGCCACTGATCTGACTGGCGTCCGTCTGCGCAGGTGATGGCCCTGTTCCCGTGGGACACTAACTTGGTTGGACTGCCACAGTACCACTGATCTGACTGGCGTCCGTCTGCGCAGGTGATGGCCCTGTTTCCGTGGGACACTAACGTGGTTGGACTGCCACAGTACCACTGATCTGACTGGCGTCCGTTTGTGCAGGTGATGGCCCTGTTCCCGTGGGACACGTTCAACTTCAAGACGCTGGCGTGCGTGCGCCTTCAGCGTCACCTGGTGCGCCTGTGCCTGCCGCGGCTGGCCGTCAGCCTGTTAGAGATGGCCCAAAGGTGTGGTGTGCCGGGGGCAGACGTGAGGGGAGTGGCGCGCGTGCTCCTGATGGAGATGGTTGTCACCGGACAGGTGGGTGAGCCTCCCCTCTTCCGTCCCGCACACACATACCCCGGGAATGTGGTGGTGTGCGTGCGGTTCCCTAGGCGTGCTTCCGGTGTTGTGCTGTATGTGTATCACGTGGGCTGAGTAGTTTGCTCATTTGTGTTTGAGATGGGGTGAATAACCCAGCCCACTCTCATCGCCTCTTCACAGTATAGCACATCCTCCTTTGTCCCCACCATTGAGTATTGGTAGGATACCCTGCAGTGATAAATTATTCGTCAAATAGGGTGGAATATACCACTTTCTGGACTCTGAATTGACATCCCTTCCAACGGAGTATTGACATCCTGCTTCATGATGAGTCGTTATGAAATCTTTATATCTAATTTCCAACAGCATCTTGTTGACAAGTATCATGCTGATACTCACCATTGCAGATTGTGATGCACACACACACATCTCTTAGCACAATTCCAGGTACAAGGATTACCTATGATTTGGTCTGATAAACAATATCATTTGATATTGTTTAACATTGGTATTTTGTATTGCTATCACTAAAATAGTTACCTCTAAATTAGGTATCTCAAAACAAAGGAAAAAGTGCACATATGAGTGTGTTGTTGGATCGGAATTGTGTTCAAAGAACTTATAATTTCTGTTAAATGGCATGGTTTCCAGGACGAAATTCGACATCCTGCTGTACTTGTTTCGACATCTCACACCTAACGAAAAACCATTATTTTAACACTGATACCCTGAGCCATGGGTCACTATGGATGCTCCCCCTCCCACCTTTACAGCTTCCACTCCATCCGAGTTGTGTAGCACCCCCTATCCTGGTTCTCAAACTGTTGACTCCATCGGAGGTGTGTGACACATCCGCACCGGTCCTCAGGACGTCGACTCGGCTACCGGAGATGTGTAGCACACCCTGACTTGGTCTTCAATCTGTCGACTCCATCAGAGGTGTGTGACACATCCTCGGTCCTCAGGACGTCGACTCGACTACCGGAGATGTGTAGCACACCCTGACTTGGTCCTCAATCTGTCGACTCCATCAGAGGTGTGTGTCACATCCTCGGTCCTCAGGACGTCGACTCGCTGTCGGAGGTGTGCACGGCGCTCACCTTGCACTCGTGGCTGCCGCGCGGCTGGCTGGACGCCGCCGAGCGTCTGTACCGGCTGGATCAGTGGCGCACGGCGCTGACGCTGCTGGGGCGGGCCCACGCGGCCGGCCAGTCGCTGCGGGACCACATGTTCTGGCCGGCCCTGCTGCCACTCGTCAGGGCCGGCGATGTGGACGGTGAGCGGCCCGCTCCTGTCCTCTGCTCGTGTATTGCCGACCTGCCCCCATGAAGAATCACTTATGACATTGGATTCGCAGATATCCGAATGGTGCATACCGCCGTGGAGTGGTACTGTTTTTTTTTCCTACGTTGGCGCTTCTATGTACGTCCTGTATGATGATTTGATCACACGCCTTCATTTATGATGATGTTGGTTCAGTACATTGCTCATCGGCAGTGGTGTGTTTTGTTTCGCACTTGTGCCGCCGTCGCCTGTCGCATGGGAAGCACGCTTCCGCGTGCTAACTCCGATCGGCTCCTGGTCGCCCCCGTCGGTTTCCCGGACTGCGCCGGTCGCCGCAGGTGTCCTGGACGCCGTCACTCAGATGCTGGAGGCTGACGTGCAGCCGGGTAAGCTGACGCTGCGCCAGTACGTGCTGCCGGCGTACCAGAGCCTGCCGCAGCGGCCGCTGGCGCCACTCATCTTGCAGCAGCTGAAACAGTGCGGCCTCACCGTGGCGGCCGTCGTTGACGCGCTCGTGGAGTTCCTGATCGCCAGCCGCATGGACGACGAGGCCGTCCGGACCTGTGAGTGGGGTCGGAGCGGGCGCCAGCCTGCCCCGGTGCGGGAAGTGGAGTTGGGACCGATGTGAGGGCTGGGCCGGGCGGGAGTGGACGCTGGTCCGGACGGGAGTGGCTCCCGCTGTCTACCGGAGTGGATCCAGCTGTCTACCGGAGTAGCTCCCGGAATGGCTATACGCTGTCAGGCTCCTGCTGTCTGCCACGACTCCATACAGGTTCCTGCTGTCTGCCTCAACCCTGACTGAGCAGTGGACCTTGGGATGTGAAGTGAAGGTGACTGCTGTCTGGAGGAGTGTTGCACAAATGAGCTGCTCCTGGATTTTTGGCGTCCAGGACATTATCCTCTCCAGAAAATTACCCTCATTTTTCATATGAAGGGTGAATGATGCTGTTTGACAATGGCCTACTCTGTGAATAAGTTCTCAAGATTCACCAGAGAGTGCAAACTAATATTCTGATGTCACATGTTTGAAGAGAATATGCTCTCCTTATGTGATTATACAGGTTACCTCTCCACATCCAGGATTTCAAAGTGCAACTCCAACCCTGGTCTGATGCCTTGTTTGAAGGCCACTACTGTCCGGTGCCGTGTGTGAAGGTTAAGTCCGGTGTTGTGTTTGAAGGCCATGACTGGTGCCGTGCGTGAAGATCACGACTGCCCGGTGCCGTGTGTGAAGGCCATGACTGTTCAGTGCCATGTTTGAAGGTCAAGATGGTCTGGTGGGGCGTAGGAAGCTCAGTGGTTAAGCTGAGCGTCTGGCACGCCAGAGGTACGGAGTTCGATTCCCCGCGATGCCGCCCTTCCTGCCGGGGTGAGAGGCAGGCGAAGCCCCATGGCCTCAGCTGCTGAGTGCGTCGTAAGGCCACAATCCAATCCAATTCAAGATGGTCCGGTGCCGTATTTGAAGGCCACGACTGTCCGATGCCGTGTGTGAAGATCACGACTGCCCTGTGCCGTGTGTGAAGGCCACGACTGTCCGGTGCCGTGTGTGAAGATCACAACCGTCTGGTGCCGTGTGTGAAGGCCACGACTGTCCGGTGCCGTGTGTGAAGATCACAACCGTCTGGTGCCGTGTGTGAAGGCCACGACTGTCCGGTGCCATAACCTCAGCCGCGCATCCTGACCTCTGGACAGGTGAGCAGTACTGTTCGTCCACGACCAGCTCGGAGCTGGTCGGCATCGTGCTGCGTGGCCTGCTGGCGGCCGCCGACGTGGCCGCCTGTGTGGGTGTGCTGCGCTGCGCCTTCCAGCAGCGCGCCGACACCGAAGACCCGGTGGGCGCCGTGCTGATGAGCCTGTGTCGGGCGCGTGCCGCCAACCCGGCCGGACCGGCGGGGGCGGCGCTCACAGAGTTGGTCAAGGTCAGTGGGGATCGCCGGCCTGTACTAGTCACACCGGTAAAGGTCAGGGTAGATCACGCAGGTCAAGAAAGGGGTGCGAACTCAGTTGGTTAAGGCCCGGTGGGGGTGAAAGGGGCTGTGTGGATGAATTTGACTGTAGTTGATGAAGATCACGGAAGAAGCGAGGTCTGGACTGAAACGGTGGCCCTGTCACGCAGCTTCATACACCAAGGGCCACACTGAAGCCCAAATAACTAAGCACCAAGGGTCACAGCATCTGTATGAAGGTCATGGGAGTTCGCTGCGAGCGTCACGCGTGTCAGGAGCAGCGATAATTATTCGTGAAGTAGGGTGGAATATTCCACTTGCTGAACACTCATTTGGCATCCTTTCCAAATAAGTATCAACATCTTGCTTCTTGGTGTGTTTATGAAGTTGTCATGCATCATTTCTAACACTATCTCATGTACACGTACCATGCGTAGGCCCACCATTACAGATCGTGATTCGTCAACACCTCGTAATACAATTCCAAGTAAATATATCACCCCTTGTACAATCTTATTAATTAGTATGGTAGTAATGCCAGTGTAGGTCTTTTGATATATATATATATATATATTATTAATATTGATGTTACTAAATTAGGCATGTGTCAACACAAGCGAAGATGGGCATCTTTATAGGTATGCTGCAGGCTCAAAATTTAGCTCTAAAAACTGAAGAGACATTTTAAGTTACATATTTCCACAGCGAAATTTGACGTATTGTCCTGGCTTCGACATCTCACGCATAAAACGTAATTATTTTAACGCTGGCCAGCAGGTAACAAGCATGCGACAGTCACCCAGTATGTGCTGTGGCTCGTTGATGAGAGCAAATCGGCATTCCTTCACTGACCATGGGCATGTGGGGGTAGAGCACGGCTCCTAAGTGAGACTGCTGTCAACATCTGCAATTTGTGTCGGTGTGAATCGTCTCGTGCGACCGACGTGTCCGTCTTTCGTCTCCTGTAGGAGTGCTCACGGGGTGTTACGGCCTTCCCTGTGCAGTCTACCAACTTCTGTTGCCCTGGTTGAGCTCTGCGACACATCTGTTGCTCCGGTGTGCCCTATAATATGCTGACTTCGCCGTCCTCATCCTTCTGAGGACTGAAGCTGCATATATCGCGTTTTGCTCCACTGTCATCCTTACTCGTATGCCACAGACGCTAATAACGTATCCATGTGACAATGTATCCAGCTCTGTCTGATACTTCAGGTCAATCTTCTCGTATTTCTCGCCCTCTACGGCCTATGCTTTTCAGTCCACTGTTGACTACTGTTTTTCTAAAAGAACTTTGTCCGAATCATTGCTAGGGCGACCTTGTGACCAGGATCCTATGCTAAGCAGAGCTTGTTGCGCGAACCTTGGCCCCACTGCCCTATCCGTGAATTCCAGTTCGATGGCAGAATTTTGGCGGAGAGTTTAATGTGCCGTCAATGCACTGACACGGCTGCCCCGGTGGAATCCTACAGACTCTTAATTGCCCCTTGTGTATCTCACGCGCGTGTGCCGCCGTGGCCGGTGTGCCCGCAGGCGCTGCTGGTGTCGGAGCTGCGCGTCTCGCCGCTGGTGGTGGACCTCGTGTTGGAGCAGTGCAGCGAGCTGTCACCAGCCACGCTGCGCGCTCTGCCACAGCTGGCAGACGGCTCGGTCAGCTCTCGGCCCTGGGAGAGCGACATCGGCGGCCCCACGGTCAGTCAACGGCGATCAAATGTGAAGCTTCTTTTTGTAAGAACAAGCAAATTTGCTTCGGAGGCCGGTGGATAAGCCCAAGTTGTGTTTGGGAACGTCGCCCTTTGTCCCAACGTCATTTTTGTGCAAAAAACCCGATGAATCATACCAGAGGAATCCAGGGTATGTGTGTAAAGCACACCCCTCCCCGTCACATCGAGCTTTCTTTAATCTCAATATTGATATATACTTTGTGACCTAGTGTGCCTAGTACTGATATAATTAGTCTGCTGTTTTGTCTGCTGGTTCCAGAAACCCGTGAGTTTGGAGGAGCTCGAAGATCATCTCATCGAGCTCAAGAAAAAAGGAGGAAATATCCGTGGCATTCTTCGAAAACTGATCCTGACTCATTGCAGGAAGAACAACCTAGAACGAGTCCAGTCTCTAGAAAAGGTAGGTTAATCTCATCCCTGGAATTTGCGCTGCATAACACCGTTCAGCGAAGCTGTACCTGCCCTGATTCTGCCTTGTGACAGATGCTGATTGCTTCAGTTAGCCCAGCTGCTAGATGGTATATTATGTGCTTAATGTACATTTCTTTCATGGGTGTGTTCTCCAAAGAGTTATTTTTATTTCTTGTCGGTCAGTGATGCCAATCACCCTGCTCAGGAGATGAGCCGCCTGTCGGGACCTGATGAGCAGGAGCACATGACGGCCGGATTGCTTTCCTCGCTGCTGTCAGTCCACGTGAACCATGGCCTGCTGGAGGCAGCTCTCGGCTACAAGCGGCGTCTGGCCGCACTGGCCCACGAACACCACCAACTGGACACGTTCAAGCTAATCCAGCTGGCCACTCTTCTGCTGCGGGAGCGGCGCAATTCTGGTTAGGTGTCGCGGGTCTGGAGCGGTGGCGGGAGTCGGGAGCGGCGCGCCTCTGGTGAGATGGCACGAGTCTGGTGAGGTGGCGGGAGTCGGGAGCGATGGCGGGAGTCGGGAGCGGTGGCGGGAGTCGGGAGCGGCGCACCTCTGGTGAGATGGCACGAGTCTGGTGAGGTGGCGGGAGTTGGGAGCGGTGGCGGGAGTCGGGAGCGGCGCACCTCTGGTGAGATGGCACGAGTCTGGTGAGGTGGCGGGAGTCGGGAGCGGTGGCGGGAGTCGGGAGCGGCGCAACTCTGGTGAGATGGCGCGAGTCTGGTGAGGTGGCGGGAGTTGGGAGCGGTGGCGGGAGTCGGGAGCGGCGCACCTCTGGTGAGATGGCACGAGTCTGGTGAGGTGGCGGGAGTGGGGGGGGGGTGTGCGAGTTGGTGGGGCGGGAGCGATGGCGGGAGTCGGGAGCGGCGCACCTCTGGTGAGATGGCACGAGTCTGGTGAGGTGGCGGGAGTTGGGAGCGATGGCGGCGCAATTCTGGTGAGGTGGCGCGGATCTGGAGAGATGGCGCGAGTCTGGAGATGTGGCGAGAGTCGGGAGCGTCGCAACTCTGGTGAGGTAGCGCGAGCCAGCAGAGTTGGCGGAAGTCAGGAGCGGCCCAACTATGGTGAGGTGGCGCGAGTCCCGTCCCTAGCTTCGTAAAATTATGGTTGTTTTGGAAGATATTTTTGACCCAAATCCCCGAACCTTGCATAATTGCTAGATGCTCCTCTGAAGGTGAAGTGTCCCAGGTCAAGCTATAAATATACGGCGTGTTTTGCGCGTGTGTGTGCATGCTATGTGGTGATATGAGAGTAAGCGCGCAAAGTGCGCTCCTTCCTACTTGTTATGGTGTTGGGGGTTGGAGGGATTTCACATACCTACGGACGTCCATCTAATGTTTAGCGTCGGTGTCCATTTAGCGCCGCATGACATCGCCTGTGACGTCACACAGAGGCGTTCTCGACGCTGTCGGAGGTGTCGACAATATCGACCCAGGCTTGGCGGGACTGCAACCGGCTGGTGAACGAGGCCGTGCTGCTGGGTGATCCTCAGCTGACGCGCCACCTATTGCACGTGCTCACGGAGAAGGGTGTCGACGTCAGCACTAAGCACCACCTGGGACAGGTGATCGCCTCCTACATTAACAAGTAAATGGCTGGTGAGAGGGGAGGGGAGGTATCGCTGCATTTACTCTGTTGTCGCCAGGCGACGTAGCCGGGCTGTAGCGTTACGTCATATGTCCGAGCTCTGGTGCCGTCTGTGTGGTACCCCGTCTGTGTAGCCGGGCTGTAACGTTACGTCATATGTCCGAGCTCTGGTGCCGTCTGTGTGCTACCCCGACTGCTGGCGATTGGGGCTGGATATTGAGCAGTTCATTTTAATAGTGAGCTGGACACACCTACTGTTGACTGAAGCCACCACCAGCAGAAGGCACGCCACCTGGCGTTCTGCATCAACAGTGGCCCGATTGAACTGTGGCAACGCTGGTGAGATGTTTATGTCACGTGACCTCGTCTGCCCTTGCATGACCTTGTCTGACCCCACCTGACCTGACCTGACCTCGCCTGACTTCACCATGCCTGACCTGACCCCACCTGACCTCTTCTGACCTCACCACAGGGTTAAAATAATGGGTTTTTCGTTAGGTGTGAGATGTCGAAACGAGCACAGTAGGATGCCGAAATTTCCCATGGAATTGGTGTCATTTAAAATGTTTTTGATGTCTTTCAGACTCAAATTTGACCCAATGGTGTAATGGTTTTTCGTTATGTGTGAGATGTCTAAACGAACGCGGTAGGATGTAGAAGTTTGCCATGAAATTAGTGTCATTTAAAATGTTTTTGATGTCTTTCAGACTCAAATTTGAGCCAATGGTGTAGGCACTTATGACTGTACCTTTATCATTTGTTTTGAGATTCATAAGTTAAGAAGAGCTTTATTCGGGATAAGAAGAATAATGGCTATGCTATAAACTGGTATTACATGCCATTATCACATTATAGGTGATCCCTATACCTGAAATTGCATTGTAAGATGTTCGTGTATCACCATTCCGTATCCAGAGCATGCACATGCTACTTATAAACGAGATACTGTTAGAAAGGGGACACGAATACTTCATAAGCATGCATCAAGGAGCAGGATGTCAATACCTCTTGGAGAAGGATGTTGATTGAGTGTCCAGAAAGTGGTATATTCCACCCTATTTCACGAATAATTTATCACTGCCTCACCTGACCACATCAGACTCCTGACCTGACCGGACCTCTGCACCAGGGGTGACATCACCATGCCTGACCTGACCTCACCAGACTCCTGACATGACCTCACCAGACTCCTGACCTGACCCGACCTCTGCACCATGGGTGACCTCACCATGCCTGACCTGACCTCACCAGACTCCTGACCTGACCCGACATCTGCAACAGGGGTGATCTCACCATGCCTGACCTGACCTCACCAGACTCCTGACCTGACCCAACCTTTGCACCAGGGGTGATCTCACCATGCCTGACCTCTCACCAGACTCCTGACCTGACCCGACCTCTGCACCAGGGGTGACCTCGCCATGCCTGACCTGACCTCACCAGACTCCACCATACTCCTGACCTGACCTCTGCACCAGGGGTGACCTCACCATGCCTGACCTGACGTCACCAGACTCCTGACCTGACCAGACCTCTGCACCAGGGGTGACCTCACCATGCCTGACCTAACCATGCCTGACCTGACCTGACCTCACCAGACTCTGACCTGACCCGACATTTGCGCCAGGGGTGATGTCACCATGCCTGACCTGACCTCACCAGACTCCTGACCTGACCAGATATCTGCACCAGGGGTGACCTCACCATGCCTGACCTGACCTCACCAGACTCCTGACCTGACCAGATATCTGCACCAGGGTGACCTCTCACCAGACTCTTGACCTGACCCGACCTCTGCACCAGGGGTGACCTCACCATGCCTGACCTCTCACCAGACTCCTCACCTGACCCGACCTCCGCACCAGGGGTGACCTCACCATGCCTGACCTGACCCCACCTGACCTCACCAGACTCATGACCTGACCCGACCTCTGCACCAGGGGTGACCTCACAGAGGCGCTGGATGAGTACGTCCACTGCTCCACGACTCATGGAGTGACGCCGTATACGGAAGGCCTGATGTACGCTGTCCTCAAGACCTCGGATAGCGAGATACGACAACCCTTGATGGACGCCATATACCAACAGGTTTGTAAATGCCCCCCCCCGACCCGACACACAAACGCCTCATGAACAACGTAAGTGTCCCACCATGGAAGTATCCAGACAGAACTTGTGCTCCAGAAATGACAGCAATAGGTAGCTGTAGTCATCAGTAGCGGGAATGCCCCAGGAATGACAGCAATATGTAGCTTTGGTCATCAGTAGCGTGAATCAGTTGCGTAGTTGCTTAATTGCTGTGCGTTTCGGCTCCAGTTGAGCTCCAGTTACGCAGCTCCGCGTGTGCCCGAGAGGAGGTATACCGTTTTGACCCCAATAGCCGACGGCTCGTGTGAGGGTGAGCTATTGATATAGTGCCCAGAAGTTTGAGGGATGTCCCAGAAATTGTGCAATAGCCAACGGCTGGTGAGAGGGTGAGTTACTGACAAGGGCGGTAGGATGTCCCCGAAGTTGTGCAATAGCCGACGGCTCGTTTGGGGGTGCGCTACTGACACGGCGCCGGGAGGTCCCCGAAGTTGTGCAATAGCCGACGGCTCGTTTGGCGGTGCGCTACTGACACGGTGGGGGGGGGGGATGTCCCCGAAGTTGTGCAATGGGCGCGGCGTTCAGCCTGAACAAGGGATTTTTTCAGTGACATTTTCTGCTGGTGGCCGACTTTCCACAGCCCGAGAAGAGCCGGCATGCAATATCTCCGACTTCATGTGACATGTCGCAGACCACCGCACGACTACGCCCAACTGAGACAAAGCCGCGGGACAGGGATCGGCGCGTTCGGTCATGATATGAATCCATTGGTATCCAGGGATTACATATTCCGTCCAGTGTCCTCCAGGGCATGTGAAATGTCAAAATATTCTACAACGTCGGGTACCGGAAGCTTGCGCCACGCCGTGCGCCGCATGTGTTCGAGCTGGAGCTATCAGCTGGGCGCCAGAGGGTAGCCTGGGCAGAGCAATCTATCGACGCTTCGTTTGACCTCGTGGCGTGCGTGGTTGGCATGCCAGGTTAAACAAGTCCTCAAAGGTCACGACAAGCATGATACAGCTCGCATCGGCGTGTAAAAGGCATGCGTTGACTTCTTTGGAACTTGAAAGGGCAATGATGATTGCTAAAATTTAATTTAGGCTGCAAAACAATGTCCAAGGGTGTGCGTTCTGTCGAAGGACTCATTTCCAGGTCAATCGAGGTCATATACCTCCTTGAGGTCGCTGACGATGTGGTATGGTCTGAAATCATATACAAGCATGCCCAATCAGTCATCTGAGTTTATCAGCCACGCTGAAGAGAGTAGAGACTACGATTCCAGCCGACATGCACCGAGCATGCCTCCAGACATGACGTCACAGCTTGGTAATCAATCCTTGTATTGGTACCAAGAGACACTCAGTATCAAATGTCAAAAACGCTAAAAAAAAAGGGGTGGGACAGGAGGCTACTAAAACATTAAAAACACATGCATACAATACTCAAACATTCCCACGTACAGCTCTTTTCAGCGCCTCCTTCAGCTTAAACTTAAAAGCCAGTCGCATATTCTCGGCCCTAACTTCCTCGGGGAGACTGTTCCAAAGAACTGCAGCACGGTACATGAAGAGCGTTGCGCAAAAGAAGTTTTCAGGCGTGGGCGCTCTACTGAAAACGGTGTTGATCGCGTAGATCGAGAGCTGACATCACTTCTCAATGTCACAAGATCACGCAGGGTTTCAGGTGCTCCCGAGTGATGCACTGCAAGATGAACCAGTGAGCAATCCCTAATGTCGACAAAGCGTTGTAAGCTAGGCCAGCCTAACCGCTCAATAACATGCGATATATGACCATAGCGAGAGGTCCTAGTTATGATCCTAGCCGCCCTCATTATGACTTTTTGGATTCGCACGCGCTCGGTGTCACATGCAGCAGACCAGATTGAGCAACAGTACATTACATGGGGGAAAACCAGTGCAAGCACTAACTTCGACAGCGTTTCTTCAGTAAGAGAACGTACATGCTTGGCTAGAGGAAAGATGATGCGGTTGCATTTCTTAGCAATATCGCCAATTTGTTCACTCCATGTTAACGATTCGTCCATGGTCACACCCAGGTTTTTGATAGATGAGACACGTGAAATATCCGATCCAAGAACAGAGAGGCTGATGCTAGGCAGCCGCGCGATCATCTGGCGAGAACCAAAAATCACAAATTGCGTTTTAGATGGGTTGAGCTTGAGAAGATTTACACGGTACCACGAGCACATAGTTTCCAGGCACGATTCGAGACGGCGTTTGGCATACATTATGTCCTCCAATTTCGATGACAACATCGCCTGTGTGTCGTCAGCGTAAGCAACGACTTTAAAGACATCACCTATGTGTGAGAGAAGATCATTTGTGTACAACAAAAACAGAATTGGACCACACAAACTTCCTTGTGGAACACCACAGGATACGTTGCATACAAGTCTTCCGGGCCGAACTACCTGTCTGCGATTTGAAAGGTAAGATCTAAACCAAGAGCTGTCGATGCCGTACCACTCTAATTTGGTCAAGAGTCGGCTATGAGACACGCAATCGAAGGCACTAGACAAATCTACTGATGCGAGCAGACAACCCGCTATGATTTGGCCAAGGTGTCTACCAAGCCACCTGCGAAGATGTCCCATCTATCACGCCGCGACGCTCATCGTGTTCTAACTGTGGGATAAGATGTCCCGTCGACCCCATCTATCACGCCGCGACGCTCATCGTGTTCTAACTGTGGGATAAGATGTCCCGTCGACCCCATCTATCACGCCGCGACGCTCATCGTGTTCTAACTGTGGGATAAGATGTCCCGTCGACCCCATCTATCACGCCGCGACGCTCATCGTGTTCTAACTGTGGGATAAGATGTCCCGTCGACCCCATCTATCACGCCGCGACGCTCATCGTGTTCTTCTAACTGCGGGATAATCGTTTTGGTCGGTGTTTACTCCCACGGAACTCATGGCGAAAGTGAAGCTGCAAGTCCGGCTTGCATAGTTCCAGCTATGCGAATTATGCAACTTGCGCTGTTATCGTGCGTGACACGTTAGTGTTCCAAACGGAATTGCTTCAAAAGGCCTATGTTTTTAATAAGCGGTTTTGAGAAGGCGTATTCAAACCTTCAAAAAGCTTTTCTTTTGTAAGAGGCTTGAAATTTGAACCCTGTGATCTGCGTGTCGCATGCTCTCTCGCATGCTTGCTGTTGACTGTTAACCCATTATCTCTGCTGTGTTTTATTTGTACATATGTTCTGGTGGATGCTCTCAGTGTTACTGCTGACCCGTTATCTGTGCTGTGTTTCAGTTGTGCTGTGTGTTAACCCAGATGTCTCAGTGTTGGTCAGGTACCTGTACTGTGTATTTCAGCTGTGTTGTGCTATGCTGGATGCTCTCAGTGTTGCTACTGACCCGTTGCATGTGTTGTGTGTTTCAGCTGTGCTGTGTGTTATGCCGGATGCTCCCAGTGCTGGTCCGTTACCTGTGCTATGTGTTTCAGCTGTGCTATGTGTTATGCTGGATGCTCCCAGTATTGGTCCGTCATCTCTGCTGTGTGTTTCAGCTGTGCTGTGTGGTATGCTGGATGCTCTCCGTGTTGACCCGTTATCTCTGTTTTGCGTTTCAGCTCAGCCGTATCTACGACGCTCAGCATGCCGACTACGAGGTGGGTCTGGCCTACGCGTTTGCCAACTATCCGGAGCTGGCTCGGCCCTTCTTTAAGGTGAGGTCGGCTGAGGTGAGGTTTAAGGTGAGGTCGGGGACCACAGTCCCAGCAGTGCCCTGACAAAGACCCACTCCGGCTCCGACCACTATTGGTCAGATTCGTGTGTCTGCTGATGTGTGGTGTACAGTCGCTACTGTGGTGTACATTCACTGTTGTGTGGTATACAGTCGCTAATATGTGGTGTACAGCCGCTGGTGTGTGGTGTACAGTCACTTTGTGGTGTACAGTCGCTGATGTGTGGCGTACAGTTGCTGATGTCTGGTGTACAGTCGCTGATGTCTGGTGTACAGTCGCTGATGTGTGGCGTACAGTCGCTGATGTGTGGTGTACAGTCGCTGATGTGTGGCGTACAGTCGCTGATGTGTGGTGTGCAGTCGCTGATGTCTGGTGTGCAGTCGCTTATGTGTGACGTACAATCGCTGATGTCTGGTGTACAGTCGCTGATGTGTGGTGTACAGTCGCTGATGTGGCGTACAGTCGCTGATGTGGTGTGCAGTCACCGATGTGTGGTGTGCAGCCGCTGATGTCTGGTGTGCAGTCGCTGATGTGTGGTGTACATTCGCTGATGTCTGGTGTACAGTCGCTGATGTGTGGTGTACAGTCGCTGATGTCTGGTGTACAGTCGCTGATGTGTGGTGTACAGTCGCTGATGTCTGTTGTGCAGTCGCTGATGTCTGGTGTACAGTCGCTGATGTGTGGTGTACAGTCGCTGATGTGGTGTGCAGTCGCTGATGTGGCGTACAGTCGCTGATGTGGTGTGCAGTCACCGATGTGTGGTGTGCAGCCGCTGATGTCTGGTGTACAGTCGCTGATGTGTGGTGTACAGTCGCTGATGTGGTGTGCAGTCGCTGATGTGGTGTGCAGTCACCGATGTGTGGTGTGCAGCCGCTGATGTCTGGTGTACAGTCGCTGATGTCTGGTGTACAGTCGCTGATGTGTGGTGTGCGGCCGCTGTTGTGCTGTATACAGTCGTTCATGTGTGGTGTACAGTCGTTAATGTGCGGTGTACAGTCGCGAACAGTGCAGTCTAGCCTGACGGTGTTGCCACCTCGACAGCGGCTGTTGCCGTATCACCTGAAGCGGGGTTGCATCAGACTGCAGGAGCGCGGCAAAGTGGCGCAGCTGCTCAGGCTGCTGGCGGTGGTGCCTCCCGGGAACCTTCACATTGTGTATCGCGCTCTGCTGAGGAGATACAGTAGGTGGCCTGGACTCCTGCTGCTGAGGAGATACAGTAGGTGGCCTGGGCTCCTGCTCAGGAGATACAGTAGGTGGCCTGGGCTCCTGCTGAGGAGATACAGTAGGTGGCCTGGACTCCTGCTGCTGAGGAGATACAGTAGGTGGCCTGGGCTCCTGCTGAGGAGATACAGTAGGTGGCCTGGGCTCCTGCTGAGGAGATACAGTAGGTGGCCTGGACTCCTGCTCAGGAGATACAGTAGGTGGTCTGGACTCCTGCTGCTGAGGAGATACAGTAGGTGGTCTGGACTCCAGCTGCTGGGGGATACAGTAGGTGGCCTGGACTCCTGCTCAGGAGATACAGTAGGTGGCCTGGACTCCTGCTCAGGAGATACAGTAGGTGGCCTGGACTCCAGCTGCTCGGGGGATACAGTAGGTGGCCTGGGCTCCTGCTGAAGAGAGGAGAGGAGATAGTGGTGGGATGGTTATTGAGGGGGGGGGGGGCTTAAGGGCGTACCGACGGCGAGGTCATTTCGCGCCCTGTGCCCCGTCGTCGTGAGCATTTGGAGCCCTTCCAACGAGCCGTGGTAGGTCCTGCTGAGGAGACAGCAGGTGTAATGCCGAAGGGATCCAGCAGATACGCCTCACCAGTAACTAAGGGAAGTTTGAGTGACATAAAAATGTTTTCGATGCAGGGTTTATGGGCAGGATTTATGCAGGGCAGGATTTATGTTTCGGAATCCTGCACTCGGAGTTTTTAGCAGCTCCAATTCGAAGACGATAATTTTCTTCCTGCTTCGGACATCAGAAACTCCCTTTTATACTGGCCGTTGCGTTTCTGAAACTGTCTTCAAAGAGCAATATGTTTGCTGCCATCGTCAAATGGCACCATTCAAGTTTCCAACGAGAAAGGGGAGAGGATAATTTTCTGCTCAGGATAATGTCTTCCTGGCTAAACAATTGATAATGGCTGAAAAATTCAGGGTCCGGCTGTTTTTCCAGCCGCGATTCGCTGTACAGCCCGTGGTCAGCTGTGCGATGCCGTTGTTTGGACACAGTCCGTGTAGTCGGTCACGAGCCACCGACCGCCTCTGAGCGGCGCCACCTGCCGGGTGTCGGTGACCCGCCTGTGTAAACGGGCCGGGGTGGAGACGGTGACCTGACGTCGGCCCCCTCTGAGCGGCGCCACCTGCCGGGTGTCGGTGACCCGCCTGTGTAAACGGGCCGGGGTGGAGACGGTGACCTGACGTCGGCCCCCTCTGAGCGGCGCCACCTGCCGGGTGTCGGTGACCCGCCTGTGTAAATGGGCCGGGGTGGAGACGGTGACCTGACGTCGGCCCCCTCTGAGCGGCGCCACCAGCCGGCCGTCGGTGACCCTGTGTGAACAGGCAGGGCTGGCTACTATGACCTGACGCCGGCATCGGTACGCCGCAGGGTACGTGGGCAGCGAGGAGGGCGCGGCCGACATCCTCAGTCGCCTGCGGCAGCACACGGACGGCTTGCAGCTGCGGCCTCTGCGCAACCAGGCCAAACGCCTGCTGACCAAGCTGAGCGCACGGTGACCTGACCTGGGTGGCGGTCAACTGAGGACTACCCCGCAGACCGGTGATGCTCACCGTGAGCCAGCTGTGGCAGGTTGTTGACGTGCGAGACGTGCACTACTGCGTGCCTGTTGTCTGTCAGGCTGACGCATGCCGGACCGAGGTATCAGATGTTGTTACGTGCGAGGGAATGACAGCTTCGAGCCTTTGACGTCCGTGCGGGAGTAGCAGCTGCTGGACGTCTCGTGAGGGGAGCCATTTGATGCCCCACGAGGTAGCGATTGTATGTAGGATATATTTAATGTCAGGAAATCTGCGTGCAAAGGCAGAGTGGTGTAAGTGCTGTTTTTCCGAAATATATTGTATATTAATCGGTTCGTCTGAACGAGATGCATATAATGGTAAAGTATGGTATGTTAATTTTGACAATACAATCATGAGACTTGAAATTGATTAGACTTCAACAATTTACTTAGCTTGCAGGGGAGAGTACGCCTGCATTAAAAAAATCACAAATGCATGGAACAGGGCGTATGTCCAAGAATGACGGTTCTACCAAGGCCGAAGTATCTCCGATGGATGCTGAAGATACGCCCAGAATGCTGGTGACGCACTGGAACGCACCGTATTGGGCATACGTTTGCGCTTTACGAAGGGGCTATACAATTCAAGTACACGCGCGATTCTTATATCACATCAATAGACGAAACACAAAGCTCGAGTCTGTATGGCTAGTGCGCATGAGGTCACTGACTTAGTTCGCAACAATTTCAATCACGCCAATTTTCCTCCCTTGCCGTGCTTTTTCTTTAGGATGGAGTTACATGAATCACATGAGAATCCATAAAGTGCTCGGACCCCATGTGAGAATGGATTGGAGATATAAAATAAAGGGTGATTAGCACTACGTGCTTCTCTCAAGACTTGGTGGGACATCACCGCTTGGACCTGGCAGTAGGTTCAGATGGAGTACGGTGGCATCGCTTATATTGGGAAATCGTTTCCTCGAAGACTACACTGGTCGCCAAGGCTCTTATTGAAAACAATACTTCATTTCAGGCTATTCCACTTCCTTATTTTGGAGACATGATAAGTTGTAGTTAAATTGCTAAATTGTACTATACTTAGTGAGATACTGATTGTAAAGGTGAGCAGCAAGAACTGGCGAAACCGTCGGAAGCGTTCTCTCAAGAAGTGATGCACACCCGCCTGACGAAAGTGACAGACAAACCCAGCAATAAGGTGGACACCTCAGATCCATGCGGGCATCATGTCATACGGGCCATCTGCCCCCCCCCCCCCCCCCCCACCCCCACTACCGCCACACGCATACCCCTCGACGAAGGGGTTTGCCGCCGGAAGTCACCATCGCCAAAATGGACGCAGGTTTCGTCGAGCCGGCACATGCGCTTGACACGCATCGAGCCGTCGTGCAGGATATGAACACAGGATTCACCAACTTGGGCGTTGAGGAATGTGAAGTCTGCGGAAGCCGTCGCCATCAGTGCGAAGAGGTGGATGGCGGTGACGAGGGGACGCACAGGGCAGCAGTTGTGAGCCACGCAGCACCAAATGATGTGCGATCTGCTCGGTCGGGGGACAAGAAGGATGCAGAGAAGACCTGGGAAGAGGACGAGCTCATGGCGAGTGTTGACCTGATGCGGGCGACCGTGCTGCCGGTGCTTCCACGCAAACAATACTCATTCACCCCAAGGCGCATGTGCTTCAATGGGACGTTCAGCGTTGTATAGAATAACGGAGCCCTCATGCCAAAGTGCAGGGCTCTCGATGTACTTCGGCATGAGGGCATCGCGGCTGGCGATATCACCAGCACATGGGGCGTTTGCACAGAAATAGAGCAGTACATCATGACCGACAGGTAAGTACCCAATAGCAAGTAAAACATAAATAAAGTACAGTATGAGTCAACATAAATACTTTGACTTACACTATGCGACCCAAGCAATTGTCAGTGTCTTTCAGTACCGTGTCATAAACGGATGTCATGCCGTTGGCTCGTGGCTATCGTCACCCCTCCCCTTCGTAGTTCCTTGCGGGTGCAGCATGTCGCAGCTGCGACACCAGTTTCGGTGAAAACATCCGTTGGTAGTGAAATTGACGTTAAAAAACAACCATGTATTGAAATATTACGCGTACGAATGACCAGAAAATACAGAGAGCAAAGCCCGATGAAAACGGAGCTGGTCTTTGGATGAATGATAATCGATGGGGGTTTTCCCCACTGATGAAAGACAGAAGTTTCCCACAGAAGTTCACCGGAGGTTCGCATCACCTCAGATCAACGCGACTGCTGAGCTGCAAGCACCGTTACCGTACGAAAAGTAAGGCCACATAGTCTCGGGAGTCATTTGGTGGTACATAGCTGCCATGGCTTGTGGACAGACGATAGTAGAGAGCAAACTGGGGCCAGCGGTAGCTCAGCCAGCAGGGCGCTGGACTCTCAAACGCAATGTCGTGGGTTATAATCCCACAACCGGCGGGATTACCGGGCCCACCAGTTGCAATTCGGCATAAGGATTTGGCCACGCCACCTGGTCCAACAGTCAAATATGTCATGGAACGTAAGGTTCTTCTGGAGAGCCAACTGCCTTCGTGCAATCATGGGTATTGATTTACGGTTCACAAGATCAGCATTACAACAATGGCTAGGGCACGTTGTACTCGCCTTGAAACTAACACAAACCACCTCATGAAGCGACGAAATTCGCCACGGGAATGAGTGCGCGCGCACACGACAAGCAACAAATGTGGATCAATTACGCTCGGCAACAATCACGTAAAGATGATCACAACAGGGAGACATTGAGATAACACCCACAGCCCAATGGTCGACCTCAGGTCGCGGAAGACAGTAATTCCAGACACATCTTGCTCAGATCAGACGCACAGTGCCCGTCCCTCTCGTGAGCCAGACTGGTCTGCGGCCGGCGGTGCACTGGCTTTGCCAACTCGTCTCCGCCCCCGCGTGCTACGTCTGCCAATCACAGCTCGTCTCGGCGTCGGCGTACACCGGCTTCGTGCGACTGTCGCGCGCGCCGGAAGTGCGGGTGCTGTCGCACGTGGTCAGCGGCGGCCAGCACTTGTCGCACCACCTCACCGACATCTAGCGTATAGTTTGTGAACTTCTCGTGCGCGCCCAGCTCCGGATGTTCGCCCTGCCGATGGGAGGATGACGTCATATGTTTTGTTCACCGGCAGGAGCCGCAGTTCATCATCTGGAGACCGAGATCAGACTCGGCAGTACTCGAGTTAGTGTGCGGCAAGCTTCCGGTGAAAATAAAAATGTTCGACGCACCCGGAAGCAAAACACAATTTGTCTGGTAGCGTTGTACAGAAAAATAACCCTTCCGGCTGCTGTTGGCCACCCCGAACATGCACGTCAATACTGACGATTCCCAGTTCTCACGAGTGTGGCGAGGCTAACACATCCAAAGCACCATTCATAGCGAACTCATGGTCTACTTAAAATAAACGAAAGTTCAATATGTACATGACCTAACTTGAACGAACGAAATCCTCCGACACACTATCCCCGAGTGTGTTTCACAACACTACACAGAGCCTCTGTCTTGCTCAGTACGGCAGTCACTCGTTTTGCCTTGTTCCGCACAAGACACGACCCAGCTATTTCCGCCTTTTCGCTGTTTTCCGAATATATTTCATCACATAGTCTCAAAATGGCCAGAGACGGGCGAAGGGCCATATTTAATATAATAACTAACCAGCCTTGTTATGCCTTTTCCACACACGTACTTTGATTCTTAGTCCTAGTAACATTATTACGCTTGGAATCGTAAAAACGCAACGTTTATCACGCAACAACCGAACGACCCCGGGGCATGGTGCAGTATGGCCAGCCCGGCACAAACAGGAGGCTCATGGCGGACGCTACCACCGATCTGCGCGTCACATGCCCGGCCAGGGCCAGCACCACCGACATCCAGCTCGCCCATCGAGTGATCACCGGACCTCCGAAACACCGGCCCCAAGCTCGTCATCCAGCACCCAGTACAGACACGAGACAGCAGAGCCGAACGGCACGGCTGTGACGGTGCTGATCGGGAGCCAGGTGGAGGATGGTTGGCGCTGCACCGGCCAATCCCACACGAGCCGACGTGGACACCGCGCCACGCGGCGGCTCACCTCGTTCTGTGGCGTCAGCTTCTGCATGTCCTGCCAGGTGCGGTAGTGGAGGCCGCGCAGGCGCGCCAGGTCTCTGTAACAGTCGTGGTCCTCACAGTTGTAGAGCTCGAACACGGCGCCCCAGTCGGGCAGCAGCAGCATGTGTGTCAGGCCAGCGCCGTGCATACCGACCAGAACGTCTGAGCCCGCCACTAGCCGCACCTGGTCCAGGAACGGCGTGTAGTGCGAGAACGCTGCCTGTGGATGGGCGCTGAGTCAGTGCCTGGTCCAGGAATGGCGGGTCGTGCGAGAACGCCGCCTGTGAAGGGAAGGTGGATCAGTGCCTGGTCCAGAGACGACGTGTGGTGCGAGAACGCCGACTGTGGATGGAAAAGTCAGTCGGTCGGTTCCTGGTCAAGGAACGGGTGGGGTGTGAGAATGCCGCATGTGAAGGGGAGGTGGGTCAGTGTCTGGTCCAGAGACGGCGTGTAGTACGAGAACGCCGCCTGTGGTGGGGAAGTGGATCACCACCTGGTCGAGGAACGACACCTTTAACGCATGACACATGGGTCATTCCTCACTCGTAATGATGCGATGTCATTGTTAGCACTTCCTCGCCTTGACCGCATTGACAGTATGTCTGCGATTCGCCACTTCGACCACGTGACGCAATGTCAGCGATTCATCACCTTGATCATAGTGATGCCCTGCTGTCGGTACAAGGTCGCCAGGATCTCGTCCTCGTTCAGAACACGTCGGTGACGAGACTGGCGCGAGATCCACACGACGCGCACGTTGTCGTCGGCCAGTGTAGTGCGCGACCTGACGCCCAGTCGGTGCAGCACGTGGCGCGTGAAGGCGTGGAACAGACCGCTGCGGTGGCAGCCCGGCACCTGGCGGACAAGGCTGCCCGTCACTGCCGACCCGGGGACAGCCGAACGCAATTATCCAAAATGTTTGTATTTGGACACAAGGTGACGATTCTCTGTATTAGTATGTTACAGCAGCACCATGGTCACTACCCGACCCTATACTAATTTTATCTTCTTTCTGGATTCGCCTCTTTCGAGAGTTGGACGCCACGTGAGAGATTAGTGCCAGATTTGCTTAGTTGTGGCGACGTTATGTCAGCCGGAAGAATGTTGATACGGCGCTGACATAACAGAAGGTTCACAGGCAGCGTACAAACACGGTCAGAGGATTCATAGGCAGGGTATAAACATGGAGCCGACATGGCTTGTTGCAGGGAAATACGAATGTAGACTCTATGGCTTCCTTCTCAAAACCACTTGGGAGGAAGTCCACCACGGGATCTAACAGAAGGTAATGGAAGCTATCACGGAAGCTAAATGTATTATAACCACACATTTACTCCCAGTGAAAAGATTCATGATGACACCCACATCACCGCTGGGTATTTATTACACATCGTCTGCCCCACTGCGATCTGATCGCTACACAGTGGTGAGAGGTGAACTCCCATCGGTGCTCTTCCTAACCAGACCACGCGACTGCCCTCCTTTCCCGCACCACGAGATCTCACCAGTGGCGTGTTGTAGAACAGTCCGAAGATCATCCTGGGTGGCAGCGGCATCACCACGTCCCGGAAACACACCCGCTTCCCGGCCACGTCGTTCAGACTCCACACAGGTCGGCTGGTGAACACCTGCCGGCGTGACATATGTCTCAGTCAGCAGCCGGCAGTGGGACGGCAGAACCACCAGTTAGTGAACACCGGCCGGCGTGACATATGTCTCAGTCAGCAGTCGGCAGTGGGACGGCAGAACCACCAGTTAGTGAACACCGGCCGGCGTGACATATGTCTCAGTCAGCAGTCGGCAGTGGGACGGCAGAACCACCAGTTAGTGAACACCAGCCGGCGTGAGATATGCCTCAGTCAGCAGTCGGGATTGGGACGGAAGAACAGTTATAAATTATTCGTTAAATAGGGTGGAATATACCACTTATTGAACGCTCAATCGGTATCCTTTCCCAAAAAAAGTATTAACCGTCGTGCTTCTTGACATGTATTTATGAAGTCTTCATACCTCATTTCTGGCAGAATCTCACTACCAAGTATCATGATTTTGCTCACCATTACGGATCGTGATATACGAACATCTCGTAAAACAAAAGCAAGTAAATAATTTTCTGAATCACCATTTTGTGAAAAAATGCCGGCGCTGATGGGCAGCGTTGGAAATACCCAGCTGTTTTGGACGCCATCTCCGGAGGGGACGAGTGGGCGCATGGGCCCATCCTTAACGTTGCGGGCAAGGTCGACCGAACGACCTTGACCGGTCGCCGCGCGGCTCCCTGCCACGTGAGCGAGCAGGCCGGTTGGGTGGTAGCGTGCAAGAATGGACTATGCGACTACAAATCTCAATTCTGTCTGCTCTCTCGAAAATCACGGAAAAGGTCGTCTCCATGCCATTGGTGTCGTACTTGCATGACAATCATGTACTCTCGCCCTCACAGTACGCCTACCGACCGAACCACTGTACGGAGGACGCCATGCTCGATGCTGTCGAATGGATGCTACAGATGGTCGACCAGGGCCACGTCGCGTCGCTAACAACGATAGACCTCAGCAAAGCCTTCGACAGCGTCGATCATGGTGTCCTCCTGGCCAAGCTCGGCTGGTATGGCGTGCAGTCGACGGAATGGTTCCGCAGCTACCTCAGCGACCGGAAGAAGACGGTGAGCGGCGGCTCCTCCATCCTTCCCCTGACTCACGGCGTGGCACAAGGCTCCATCATCGGGCCAATCCTCTTTCTCATCTTCATCAACGACCTGTCCTCTTTCCTCCCCCATGGCCGCCTATTATCCTATGCCGACGATACCCAGCTTCTAGATCATTCTCTACCCAACGTCACCGGCCTATCCTCCACCCGTGCCTCAAGGCACGGGTGGAGGAGTCCATATCTCGTCTTCAAAATTGGTTTCAGTCCAACAGTCTAAGGATCCAACAACTCAACAACTCAATTCACGCTCTTTGGCACCAAGGCGTCATTAAAAAAGGCAGCGAACTTCCAGATCACTTTCAGATTCGATCATAACTCCACGTCCCACCGCTAAAGTGTTACGTGTTCTCCTCGACCAGCAGCTTAGCTGGGATTCTCACATATCCATGGTTGTGCGCAAATGCAACGCCATCATAGCATCCCTATACACATTTCGCCATCATTCCACCACGGATGTCCTCAAGCTCTTAGTCCAGATCCACGTTTTTCCTCACATCCTTTATTGTTTATCCCTCTGGGGCGGAGCCGCTCAGTGCCGTCCACACCGCGTGCAAAAATTCATCAACTTTGCCGCGCGACTAGTCACCGGTGTGCGCTGCAACGAACATGTGTCCCCTGCACTTGTGTCATTAGGATGGCTGAAGTTTGCAGAGATGATTCTGGAGCACGATTGCGTTCAGGTACACAGAGCCATGTGTATTGAACAATGTCCGGAGCTGTTCGCAAGATGTTTACCTGGCGGTCACAAGTATCGCAGAGGGAGACCAGAGCTGGGTCAGTCGGTAAGCTTCATTTCACAAGATGTCGGCTCAGGCAGACCCAGCGAGGTTTTTTATACCGCGCCGCGGTCGCCTGGAACAGGCTACCACCCGTCACCAGGCAAGCACCGAGTCGCTCTGCATTCATAAGTGCTTTGGCGCAGAGTCGCTAATTTTACTATATGGGTGTAAGTCTGTATAAGCTGTATGCTCTTGAAATGTTTCTGACGCAATTGTCTTTACCTGATGTGCACACGCAACATTGTCTGGGTGCAGGAACAGCCACCACGTGGAAGTACCCCAATACATAACTTTGCCTTTGACTTTGATAATGTTGTCCTGCCGGTTTAAACCACGGCTTTACTTCGTTGAGTTCAGTGATAAATTATTCGTGAAATAAGGTGGAATATACCACCTATTGAACAATGAAGAGACATCCTTCCCAAAGAAGTAATGACATCATGCCTCTTGATGTGTGTTTATGAAGTTCTCATGCCTTGTTTCTAATGGTGGTTTGTGTGTAAGTATCATGCTTATGCTCATCATTACATATTGTGATACATAAGCATCTTGTGCGTAACGTGATTCCAAGTAATGAAATTACCCATGATATGGTCTACTGTTCAATACAATTTGCTGATAGTACGGCAATCTTAGCATGTTCATTAACATGAGCATCCCTAAAGAAACGTAAGTATCCCTATATTAGGTGTCCCCCAAGCTAAATGAAAAATATGCACATATAAGCAGGCTATGGGCTCAAAATTAAGTTTGAAGGGCTTCAACGATGTTCTAAAGGACATCATTTCCATGGGGAATGTCGACATCTTAGTGGACTCGTTTCGACATCTCACACCTAACGAAAAACCAATATTTTAACGCTGGTTGAGCTACACAGTAGCACGAGTTTTCTAAACTTGGGACAAACACATGTAAGAGTATCCCGCATCCCAATCCGGAATACGTCAATTATATTACCAGTGGTTTCCTACGTTACTCTTTGGAGAGCGAACTACATCTATAATGGCCCAAGTAGATTGGTTTGCTACACATAGAGGTGACTCTTCCTTATGTATCTCTGATAAAGTCGTGATGAGAAAGTCGTGCAAACCTTGCGGCTTTCGAGGCCTTGGATTCATGAGTCACACACTCCAATGGTCCGCACTATGCTAAGTGACGAGGCAGTGGATAAATATATATAATTGTGCCAATGGATGCTTTCTTGATAAACGATCCACGCCACAGGCGGTACAGGGTACACCACGGCAATAATGTGCAATACGTCGGCATGCCTGGAGCTCAGCAGATAAGACTGTCAAATATTCCCTTCAGAATTACATTCATAAGTCAGCAGCAAGGACGCCAGCACCGGCTGTACGTTCGTCCACTGACCTGGAACATGTGCCGGAAGGTGGAGCGGTACGGCACGTTCTCCCACATGTGTCCACTGACCTGGAACATGTGCCGGAAGGTGGAGCGGTACGGCACGTTCTCCCAGATGAGCACCTGCTTGTCCGTGCTGAACGAGCCCGGGTGGTGCGCGTGGCCCGTCTCGTTGAGGTGCTGGCTGGCGTACAGGTTGAGGAAGTCGCAGAAGTGGTGGTACATGCTGACCGCTGCGGCGTGCAGACAGCGTGAGCGTCAGCCCGAGACATCGGCGGCGGGGCGTCAGTCAGGTGTCACAAACGGTCGTGACACCGGCTGACACGTTGTCAGTGGTAGGCGCGGCCGACCACAGGGCCGACTGACACATTGTCAGTGGTAGGCGGGGCCGGCTGACACATTGTCAGTGGTAGGCGGGGCCGACCACAGGGCCGGCTGACACATTGTCAGTGGTAGGCGGGGCCGGCTGACACATTGTCAGTGGTAGGCGGGACCAACCGCAGGGCCGACTGACACATTGTCAGTGGTAGGCGGGGCCGACCACAGGGCCGGCTGACACATTGTCAGTGGTAGGCGGGGCCGACCACAGGGCCGACTGACACATTGTCAGTGGTAGGCGGGGCCGGCTGACACATTGTCAGTGGTAGGCGGGGCCGGCTGACACATTGTCAGTGGTAGGCGGGACCAACCGCAGGGCCGGCTGACACATTGTCGGTGGTAGGTGGGGCCGACCGCAGGGCCGGCTGACACATTGTCGGTGGTAGGCAGGGGCCGACCACAGGGCCGGCTGACACATTGTCGGTGGTAGGCGGGGCCGACCGCAGGGCCGACTGACACATTGTCGGTGGTAGGCGGGGCCGACCACAGGGCCGACTGACACATTGTCGGTGGTAGGCAGGGCCGACCACAGGGCCGACTGACACATTGTCAGTGGTAGGTGGGGCCGACCGCAGGGCCGACTGACACATTGTCGGTGGTAGGCGGGGCCGACCGCAGGGCCGACTGACACATTGTCGGTGGTAGGCAGGGCCGACCACAGGGCCGACTGCCACATTGTCAGTGGTAGGCGGGGCCGACCACAGGGCCGACTGACACATTGTCGGTGGTAGGCGGGGCCGACCACAGGGCCGACTGACACATTGTCGGTGGTAGGCGGGGCCGACCACAGGGCCGACTGACACATTGTCAGTGGTAGGCGGGGCCGACCACAGGGCCGACTGACACATTGTCGGTGGTAGGCGGGGCCGACCACAGGGCCGACTGACACATTGTCGGTGGTAGGTGGGGCCGACCACAGTGCCGACTGACACATTGTCAGTGGTAGGCGGGGCCGACTGACACATTGTCAGTGGTAGGCGGGGCCGACCACAGGGCCGACTGACACATTGTCGGTGGTAGGCGGGGCCGACCACAGGGCCGACTGCCACATTGTCAGTGGTAGGCGGGGCCGACCACAGGGCCGACTGACACATTGTCGGTGGTAGGCGGGGCCGACCACAGTGCCGACTGACACATTGTCCGTGGTAGGCGGGGCCGACTGACACATTGTCAGTGGTAGGCGGGGCCGACCACAGGGCCGACTGACACATTGTCGATGGTAGGCAGGGCCGACCACAGGGCCGACTGACACATTGTCAGTGGTAGGCGGGGCCGACCACAGGGCCGACTGACACATTGTCGGTGGTAGGCGGGGCCGACCACAGGGCCACCCACTGACAGCACGGTGGTTCACTGAGCGATCCTGAGCCGGAAGGGGTTCGGGACGCCCACACGGCGTCAGGACAACGTGGCGCGAATAATAGCGTTGGTGGAGGATCGCGTTTTAACGCTCGCTGTGGTTTTCACCTTCAAGGAATTCCCCCTCAAATTGAACTAGCCATGGGATACATATCACCAAAGAGGAAAATCCAGTTGGTCCTGACTATTTTCTACGTTTGGACTAATCCGCAATTCGCCAGGGCAGCAACATCAACCAATCCACACATTAAATAAATATAAGATCGATCCGGGAAATGAACACCAGGGTGCAGTTTAAATCGGTATGAATATATCAACTCCTGTTTGACACCGTAGCACGTGGTTATGGAGCTAGGGAAGATTTTAAATCCCATGCATGACATACAGCAGGTGATATACAACAGCCAACAGAAGTTACAATGCAACTGCTACAAGTTCCATGAAGTAAAAATAGTCACCGAATTCGGATTTAGGGTGACAAAATGACCCTGCATTCGTTTCCGTCAAAGAATGTAATCCGATATCAATGGAAGTCAATGACCTCAATTGACTTGGGAAAATAATCCATTGCTTCTCATATGACAAGGATGCAGGTTCAGTACTGATGAGATAACTTTTCATCTATTTAGAAAACAGTGGGTTCAAGACCTTTAGCAATCGATAAATATATGCAAAATAAGAAATAATGGAATCATTGTGCAGCTGTAGAGTAGCATAGCATCTGGCTTAGCTAGCTATGCAACTAGAAGCATACACTCCACTTGCTAGGGGACGAGTGGTCTAGGGGTAAGATGCTCGTCTCACAATCGAAAGATTGTAGGTTCGAGTCTCACCTGTCGCTAATCTTCGCCCGCGACCAATCGGCGTGAGAGATTGGCGACGCTATATGACTCAACGGTCGACGTGTCGTAAAAGCAATAACCAACCAAACTCCACTTGCTGCGCATGTTGCTTACCGTCGGCAGTAACTATGCAATCTAAATAAAGCTGCACAATAAGTTTTATAAAGCTTTATACGACATTGAAAGACGACGCTGGAACAGAAAATCCAAAGCTAGATCCGTATCAGCCCGGTCTCTGCTCACATAGAAAGGCCTTAACTAGCTGACGAAATATAAGCTTGATTAACACTATATAATTTAGACATTCATTGGACTTCAGAACGTTGCCGTCTCATAACACCAGTGGCCTGGGTGGCGAGGCGTGCGACTCACAGGCGTCGATCTTCATGATGTAGGTGGGCGTGGTGACGACCATGTCGCACTGTTCCTTCTCCAGTCGACCGCTCTGCACGAGGTGCTGCACCTCGGGCGACCACGACTGCAGCGCACTCATAAACTCCAGCTCTGACTTCAGCCGCTCGCTGTCCACCCTGCAGGCCAACAGAGGTCACCGAAGCACGCCAGGTCGCCGTCTGACTGGAGGTGAACAGAGGATATGGATCGTCTGCCCCCCAACCCGATCCCTACCCAGGACCAGCAGTCACTGACAAATCTAGCAGGTGACTGTGCAGCAGTGTCTCAGTTGTTATTGTAGTTTAGGGGCGCATCGACTGCATAAGCCATATAGCAGCAACATCTCAAGTTTTGTTTTGTTCTCCAGATTGGGGTGTGATAAGACAGACAGATCTGTCAGAAGATCTGACAGACCGAACAATGTTCATATTCTTCTCTCCTTCATTTCACTAATAATTCCGCTCCTCCCTTCTGCTTCAGAACTTCACTAAAAATACAACTATCCCACCTCTCATACTCACTCAAAACATACGATAATTGATGTCTAACTTTCAAAGACTCACACTCTATAATTAACACAGATGCTTGTACAGATCCCAGCGCTATGTGCTGAAGGAACCATGCATGCTTATTGTGCATATTGTTTAGTTTTAAATGTTAATAGGCAGCATCAAAATAATCTGATCCCATTACGCTTCCCACGGATTTACACCCCGACATCAAAATTGAAGAAAAAGCACGGCCCTGTTTGCAGATGACGGTGTTAAATCAAGACGCATGTGCTGTATATTTCCATTACATTCAATCTAGCTCCCCACTCCAGCACTACCTTTTAAGGGATAATCTTATCCCTGACACTGAGGTGCAAACTCAACTTTGGGCCACTGCTGTGCAGTGGTCGACATGTGGCCAGAAGCCAACACTACCTCTTGACCCAATGATTGCCAGCTGTATTCTGGTCATGAGCAGCATGGCCAGGGCGGCGACAACCCTCCAATGGCTGGTCTCACGTTTTGCACATAATTTCCGCTGCACACTGCAGCAGCCGTCCGCCACCTGCTGGCCCACCTGCAGAAGGCGGACATCTGGCCCGGCTTGAGCACGTCCATCTTGTAGCGCAGCAGCTCGTTGCGACGCTCCGTCAGGTCGCGGAAGTCCAGCCGGACATTGCGACCATGACAGAACTCCAGGTTGGCTGTGCAGTTGACCGACGAACTCCCCTGGATGGCACATCACGAACTGAGACATCACACTCCACAACTGAGGAGCAACAACATAAACTGCTGCCAAATCCCACTACTTTAAAGCACACACTGTGACAAGAGCTTGAAATTGAATAAATACCACTATATTCTTGTTCACATAAATTGAGGTTGAGCAGAATTCAAGCATTGGAAGTTGAACAAACCTGACCATAAGTTGAACAAGGTAAAATGTCACTAGAAAGCAGCAAAAAAACAAAAACAAACACATTAGAAATGAAACATTGGAGACTGGAACAAACAAAAATATTGTGAAATATTCCTGAACTAGTGCTTACTGGTGTTTGATCCATTGGAGTGCATAGTGAGAACATTGTCTTCTGTCTTCTTTTGATGTATCCAAAATCTGCTTGTTCATAATACATCTCTAATTGCTCTCTTTTTGATTGTGCCCAGCCCTTACTCTTTCCATCACATTCAGGGACAAGATATGACTTGAAGATAGGGCAATTTTCTTCATAACCCCAGCACATCTCTTGGCCCAAATATGGCTGAGAAAAGTGTTTTATCAGGTGACATAACATGCAGCCTTACATCATTCTGTCAATAACAATTAACCAAACACAATCTCACCAATGCAGCCATCAAATGTATCTATATCAAGTGTGGAAGATCATTGGCTAAGTCTGACTCCAAACATGTTTCCCTGATTCATCAGCTGGCCCCTACCTAAGAGATGGCAGAAATCGTAGTGTTCACCATGCACATGATTAATGCTGATTGGCCAGCACTTGTGGCATTGGGCTTACAGGTGCAATCTACCATTAACAAGACCTTCAGTTCGGTGGCATGCCCCAAGGCATCATATTGATATCAAGTGCAAGAATAGCATGTTGAATACAAAATATTGATACAAATAACCACACCAACTAGCATTCAGAGAATAATCATGGGAATAAAATCAACTTGTATGCCAACATCCCCCAAGCCCAAATAACTAACTACCTACCAGAGTATTTTGCCATCAGTTGACATACAAGTAAACCAACATGATATCAAGGTGGTGAAACATTGGAAAGTTAACCTAACATAATCTAACAATATCATATTAGTCACTGACATATGGTCACTTCTACATTCCTCTTGGTAGTCATGGGCTTGCTTAATTTAATAATGAGATGTACAATACTGCATGAAGATGCTTTAAAGTCATAAAGTGTTAAGTCTTAATAATAGTGACAGGGGCCCATCTGGGTTTAACCTATAAAGGAAGGATACTAGAAGGAGGATACTACATGAGTTTATTGGGGCAATTTGCTCCTTGCCAGGTTGCCAAAGATCCTTCCAAGTGTAAATGATGTCATTTTTGGTTTGAACTAAAATGTTCCAGATATGAACTAAGAATGTGTCACATGGTCATTAATATTAATGAGTAAATAGTCTCAACTAATTATCATGATTTTGACATAAAAACAAGCACCATTTGTTGTTCAGTAGTGGGCATGAAATGATGCCAGGCTGAGTGTTTTCTCATGTAATTTGAATCAAACCATTGCATATTTCCAAACATATACCTTTGTATGCATCAATCAAATGATCAACAAAACAAAGAGTTGCAGTGATAATATTTATTGTTTGGGTTGTGTGAACATATTGTGAGCACCAGGTACATAACAATGTATAATGGTCAACATCTATGAAGCATACTTTTGTAGTAATTAAATTTACTGCTGCCCCGCAAAGGCACCAACTGTTTTCTTCACTAATTGAACTGAGTGCAATTTTTGTGACCTGGATATCATACATGGAGCTCATACGGCTATGCTCAGTGTCTGAATAAATGATAAGCATATTGTGTGCTGATGTTTGTAAGTATAGTTCTTCTCACTTCAGCAACATCTCTGGTTGATATATTTTGCCCTTGAAACTCTTGTGATGACTATAATTACTGACTGCTTCTAATGTAGGATGATCACCATGCCAGTACCAAATGCTCTAGCTTGTTTTTGAACCAATGTGACATGGGGGCAACAAGCCACCATAAACCTGGCTACTGACACAGCCCAATCAATATCATATTGTAAGTCCCAAAGGAACTATCCACCACAGCCTATCAAGCACCATTAACTTGCAATTGCCTAACAGACTCCTCAAGACTGATACCCAATCAACAATTTTCAGGAAATTTGCAGTTTAAAGAAATGTTTTGTTTGATTTATTGGAATTTATGTTTCCAATGCAATGTCTATGGATGTGCTTAGCATGATGTGACCACTCATTTCCTATGCAAAAGCATACTTTTCAGTCGGGAGGAGAAAAAAATACAAAAAGGGCTTGGAGTTAGGTAATAAAGCATGGAAAATAATGTTCAAATACAGAAAAATGTAAATTAACCTAACCTAAATTAGTCTAGCCTTCCATGCAATAAATATTTTTTTTTTACTGAAAAATTTCTAAGCAATTATATTCAGAATTTTCAAATGAAGAAAACCTAACCTAGCCTAGCCTGAACTATTTTTGTTTTAAAGAAAAAACTTCCAATTTTTAAAGCTTTCTAAGTTACAACAAAAGCCTAGCCCTACCAAACATAAAACCCTAGTCCCTTTGTATGCTTCATGGAGGTAAAACATGTGTAAAACTTGTCTCATGGTTACCCTATACTGCAATAATACCCATTTTAAGTATTATTGGGCTTTAAGATGTTTACAAGACAGGTTTTACAAAGCTTTTGCCTCCATAAAAAAAAATGAAATGGGTTACATTTGGTTAGGTTAGTTTAGGTTTATTTTCAGTTGGATTAAAAACAAATTTGCAAAACAAATCCTTCAAAATTTGGAAATTGTATTTCTTCAAAAGTAGGTCATGTTGCTAGGCAATGTTGGGGTAGCCATATGTGTAACTTTGAAAATTTTAAGAACATACCTTGTTTGACATTTTCCTCATTTTATTTTTGGGGATTGTGTTCCAAATGGAAGCTAGGCTTGGTTAGGTAAGGTTATGTTGCATTTTTGGAAGCATTACTTCTTATGCTGTTAAATAATCAAAACATGCTTTTGATTTTGTTTTGGTAACAAACTGAAAAGAAGGCATTTTCACAGAAAAGTGGTTCCATCCTTGGTAAATTTGCAGTATAAGGCTTGGTGGGTTATCTTTTATTTTAATTTTGTTTTTAACATTTCCTTTTATGCTATGCTACCTAACTCAAAGCCCTTTTTGGCATTCTTTTGCTCACAACCTGAAAATTAAGCAATTGTACAGAAAAATAAGTGGTCCCATGGTTGGTTGGTTATTGGTTTTACGACACGTCGACCGTTTGAGTCATATAGCGTCGCCAATCTCACGCTGATTGGTTGCGGGCAAAGAGTAGCGACAGGTGAGATTCGAACCCACAATCTTTCGATTGTGAGATGAGCATCTAACCCCTAGACCACTCGTCCCCTAAGTGGTCCCATCATCTTAGTCACCTTCATAAGCATGGCATTCCAAATACAAATTCCAAAAAAAATCAAAAAACACATTCTACTGCAAATTTACCCCATCCACTTAGTCACATTCATAAGCATTGCATTGGAAAGATAAATTCCAATAATTAATGAAAACATAAAAACAAAAATCTACCAGAGGCTGGACCTGCATGAAGTAGGCATTCCAAAAGGGTGACGGTGAAGCATTTCTAGAAAACTAAAAGCTGGCAAATAAACTGTAGGTATATCATGTAAAGCAAAACTATGAGAACTTACTCGTAATTCACAGCTTGCATTCTGTTTGCACTGGGCTGCAAATCCTGGATGAGTGCTCACAAAAAACGGAACATGTTCTGGATGAAGGGCTAATTCTGAAACAATATTCCCATAGCAAAATTCACACAGCAGAAAAGCAAGCACTCCAGTACAAAAACCACTCATTCTTGTTGAATCAGTCACGATTTCGCTTTCCCAGAGCAGAAACAAGGTTATCAAGGTGCACAATTCTCCGCCAGCACTTAGCAAGCCGGCTCTGTTTTGCAAAGTTTGTACCAACTGCGTCAGTGCTGCCGCAATAATCAGTTGATTTTCTGCAGCCGCTGCTGATGACGTTTGGCTTATCAACTCTTGCTGACAGAAAAGAAATCCGCTGATTGGCATAGAGTGATTTGGACTGGACCAATGGGAAGCCAGATCGCTGACGCGGCTGACGGTAAAAGTGCAACTGCATAGTTAGCAGGTGTCATGGCCACGCCCGCTGTTTATGTAAGCGAGGAACACAATACCGGCACAGCTGTCCGCTGAATGACTTGTGAATGTCGTGAAAACTGAATGTGATTATCGGAAGTTGTGCCAAATTTCAACACTGGCATGGACTGGGTTGTCATAGACAAGTGAGTACAAGAAACCGTCCGAACGTCTTCAAAAAACGAAAATGTGTTATTAGATCTTGCATCATTTGAAATGCGTCTTGAAGTGGGTAATTGAAAACAAAATGAATTAATTGCACCACCTATGTCGCGCTTGCGTCGTTTATGCACCCATTGAACACAAGTTGTTGACGGCCTGCTGACGGCAGCTTATTGAGGTGGAGCTTATTTGGGTTGACGTCAGCTTGCGGAACAGGGCTAAAACCCGAAAACTAAACAATTACAATTTTGACGCACATAAGACGAACTATCTGCCAACCCATCTCCTTGCCCCGTGGTCTACGTCCAACCAGTGCAGCCGAGAACACGAAATTATTTTGGCCCGTCTTCGCTCAGGCCACACTCGACTCAACCACAGCCATCTTTTTGACAGTTCTCAGCCACCAATCTGCTCTTCGTGCAATGTACGTCTGACCGTGAACCATTTATTTTCGGAATGTACTCCCTATGATCTCAAACGGCACCATATCTTGTCTTATCTTCGTGCTTCCGCACTGACGAAGAATTTGTCCAAACTGCTAGGTAATATCCATCCAGAACTAATTGATCTTGTCTTGGACTTTATAACACATTCCGGTCTCGCCCACAAAATATGAGCCTGAAATTCTCAAAAACCTACTAATCCTTCTGAGCTCCATACGACCCCAGGTTGTCCACCACAACACAGCACAAGCAGTTGGTGCACCCATTGCACTTATTAGGTAGGAGAGATTGCCATGCAATCTGGCAAAGGTTGAGTCAAGGTGGAGGACGGAGGTCGAGAAAACTATTCGAGGATGCAAGAGTGTCCTCTCGCTACTGCCCACTCCACTTAGACTTTGCATCACCCTTTGGTTGAGGAAGTTTTTGCCACCTGATGTCCTGCAATTGCTCTGCAATTGTTTGTCCAGATGGTCACACACTATGTAGTATGTCCTGCAATTGCTCTGCAATTGTTTGTCCAGATGGTCACACACTATATAGTATGTCTTGTAATACAAAATCCCAAAATGTGATGCTATTTCCGGCAATACTTGTGTCCTCAGAGGCTGCACGGAGCACAGATGTTCTTTTCATCTATGCAATGACCCAGGCAACCTCCCTTCCCTCTCGGTTGTGCATTGGGCATCATCTTCCCTTGGTTGTGGTTGGCTACAACCTACCTTCTTAACATACAGCATTTAATCTAGTGTCTGGATCTGCCAGGCTCCCTGGACTTCAAGACACACCTCTGCCTGGCTCTGACTTCACCATCTCAGCTTGATCAGCCTAGTTGATCAGGTTTGAGTGGAATTTTAGTCTGCACCAGGAGAGCAGTTGGACTTGCAGGTATGAGGATTGTGGCAGATCCAGTTGGTAAAGTAATACCTTCACCTTAGGCTGAATGATCTAGGTCGGTCAGTAAAAAAAACTGTCAAAAAATGGTGCCTTAACACGCGCCCTGGAGGGCCTCTGAGAATTACGTGCACTGGAGGGGGGTGGATTCCGCCCCCCCCCCCTAAGATCTCGGCTCCTAGTAAAGCTGGAGGAACGAAATTCGCAGGGTGGATGGGCACGGTAGTGATCTCTATTGTGTGCAATTTTCGTGACCTTAGGTCGATATCTTCAAGGCCAAATGAGGTCAGATTGGCAAAATTTTCCAGTTTTGCGTGGCTTGGCTTCTCATCGTTATGGATCGCTGTGATTGTGTTTAAATGCTCAAAAATGGGCATCAATGATGTTTTGGACATTACTAATGATGCAATGCAGATGCTGACCCAACATTTAACCTCAGGTCACCTATATAGCACCACTTTATCAGGTCAGTTACCTGTTCCAGTTACCGGAACCGGCCGCCCGCCCGACTGCTCCGTCAGGCAGCTCGGAGCAATCGGCTTCGTGAAGAAGGGAGTGAAGTACATGAATAAAGTATGGAAACGCAATGACAAACAGTACAAATGACAACCAGTAGTGCATTTATGGCAACATTCCAGTTGATCAAGTTTGGTTCCATTAACCTGTCATGAACTTGACCTGACTTGACCTTGGTGACCTAACATGACCTTGAAACTATACAGCATATCAATATGCATCAAACAAGTCGCTAGTGTTGCCTAGAACACTTCCCTTTTGTCAGTATACTGGAAGCGCATCAGCGCCGATTTTTGTGGTCTGGCGCTATAACATTTTTGACTAGCGGCCCCTAACTTGAAAAATTTTCGGCCGATTTCCATTTTTCTTCCTTTAACACGCGCACTGGAGGGGGGGGGGCGAAATCCGCCCACCCCTCCGGTTTTTCGCAAATAACTGCACATTTTACCAGTTGATATACGCGATGTTCGGTTTACCTGCTTAGAAATGAACGGCGCGTCGTTTAAAGCAAGAAAAATGGAAATCGTCCGAAACGTTTTCAAGTTAGGGGCCGCTAAAGTAAAAAAATGTTATAGCGCCAGACCACAAAAATCGGCGCTGATGCGCTTCCAGTATACTGACAAAAGGGAAGTGTTCTAGGCAACACTAGCGACTTGTTTGATGCATATTGATATGCTGTATAGTTTCAAGGTCATGTTAGGTCACCAAGGTCAAGTCAGGTCAAGTTCATGACAGGTTAATGGAACCAAACTTGATCAACTGGAATGTTGCCATAAATGCACTGCTGGTTGTCATTTGTACTGTTTGTCATTGCGTTTCCATACTTTATTCATGTACTTCACTCCCTTCTTCACGAAGCCGATTGCTCCGAGCTGCCCGACGGAGCAGTCGGGCGGGCGGCCGGTTCCGGTAACTGGAACAGGTAACTGACCTGATAAAGTGGTGCTATATAGGTGACCTGAGGTCAAATTTTGGGTCTAGCATCTGCATTGCATCATTAGTAATGTCCAAAACATCATTGATGCCCATTTTGGAGCATTTAAACACAATCACAGCGATCCATAACGATGACAAGCCAAGCCACGCAAAACCGGAAAATATTTGTCAATCTGACCTCATTTGACCTTGAAAATATTGACCTAAGGTCACGAAAATTGCACACAATAGAGTTCACTACCGTGCCCATCCACCCTGCGAATTTCGTTCCTCCAGCTTTACTAGGAGCCGAGATCTTAGGGGGGCGGAATCCGCCCCCCCCCTCCAGTGCGCGTAATTCTCAGAGGCCCTCCAGGGCGCGTGTTAAACGACGCGCCGTTCATTTCTAAGCAGGTACACCGAGAATCGCGTATATCGACCGGTAAAATCTGCAGTTATTTGCGAAAAACCGGAGGGGTGGGCGGATTTCGCCCCCCCCCCCCCTCCAGTGCGCGTGTTAAGACACTTCTTGGTTTTTCAAGCAAAAATTGAAAGACATTGCAGAAAAATACTTTATTTGCTCTCCAACCTCAAATGTATGGTGGGAATACTGGGCATATAGGCCTATTTGCTGCAAAAAACAATGTTGCTCTTCACTGAAGGAACCCAAAAGACATTGATATCTTTTATAACAAATTGTCACTGTCCCAATCTTTCTGAACAATAACCACAATGTTTCTGTGCATGTTTTACCTGGTCATTACCTTAGTTCAGCCAATGCCATTGCACAATTCTTAAAGAATGTGTCAACTTTGTTTCCCTTATAGTTTCTCACTTGATTGGCTCCACAAGTTCTGAAGTTTCACATCACCTGAGGATAAGTTCTGCGACCAATTGAGGTTAGCCATATCTTCAGGTACACCAGTTCCCTAGGCTAGAAAAAATATAGTATCAGATTCACAGGGCAAGTACCTAGCTAAAACTGGAAAGCATACCTTAAGCAGAATTTAACCACAGTAGCCACTGCATCTGCTAATGCATATTTGTCACAATATTTATCATGGAAGTTCAGCAAATTCAAATACAGAGATGTAAAGCTTTTATTTGGAGTTTGATTATTATAGGTACTATCGTGGCTAATCTACTCATTTTATTAATATAGACACAGCAAGGTGGAAAAATTCAGGTGTAATGCAGCTTTAAATGCAGCCAGGTCTGTTAAGAATATTGGATACCTGGGGACGGGTGGTCTAGGGGTAAGATGCTCGTCTCGCAGTCAAAACATTGTGGGTTCGAATCTCACCTGTCGCTACTCTTCGCCCGCGACCAATCAGCGTGGGAGATTGGCGACGCTATATGACTCAACGGTCAACGTGTCGTAAAACCAATAACCAACCAAATATTGGATACCTGATCAGGTAATTAATTCCATTTGTCAGTGTCTGATGGTAATTGTTTTTTTTTCTTGAACTGATTCATCAGTTTCTGTGAGCTATTTTTAAATACATGTCTACATGTATTTTTGATTTGTCAAAGGTGCCAGTAGAAACATGCCAGGAATCTGCATGGCAGAATGGCCATGCAAATTCTCTTAATATTTCAGATCCACTTGAATCAGTCTACCTTGAGTGGGGCACGAGTGTAGTTTTTGCAATCTGGTGGGATAATGACAAAATTGCTGGCTAGACTTCCAACCTTTTGTACAATATCAGCAATGTATTGAATAAGAATTAAGCTTATATCTACTGTCCTAAATCAGTATGCATCCCACACATTTTGGGTGAATTCCATCAAGGCAAATAATGTGCATGAAGACCCAGATTACCTAGTCATACAAGCCATGGTGTGCATGAGGACCAAGATTACTCTAATATGAGCCATGGTGTGCTCAAAGGGCTGCAAATTTGTCAGGGTTTATAGTTGGGCCTCATGACTTTGCAGTTGTAGCAAGTGTATCCATATTTATTTGGCCATGGAAAGTACCAGCTAGTGAGTCAGTAATATATGTGTGCTTCAGATTGATGTATATCTTCAGATCATCTGCAAGCACCTCAAACTGGGAGCATATACCATGTGGTACATAATTCATATCAATCATAGACTAGGTCACATGTCATAAAGTCATAAAATGATCAGACTTAATAAGAGCAACAAAGGCCCATCCAGGTTAGGTTTGTAAAGGGAAGATACATTAATCCTGGCAGAAAGACACTTCACTTCAACCAAAACCACATCCCTAACTCTAAAGAATACATCCACCAACATCTCCCACACTCATCAATGTCTATCTACCTTACCTATTCAGCCCTGTTCACTCGACCTCATGTAACACATGTAACTTGAGTGCCCTACACAAATTTTAAGACCCCATCCATACCTGCTTAAAGGACCCTGTACATTGCACACCTACTTAGCATAAATATTACTCCATCTCAGTGATAAATTATTCATGAAATAGGGTGGAATATACCACTTTCTGAACACTCAATCGACATCCTTTTCCAAGAAGTACCGACATCCTGCTTCTTGATGCATGCTTATGAAGTCTTTACATCTCCTTTCTAACAGTGTCTGGTCCATAAGTACCATGCTCATGCTCTCAATAAGGTATGGTGATACATGAACATTTCGCAATGCAATTTCAGGTAAAGGGATTACTGGTAATATGATATGGCATACAATACCAGTTTATTGGAAGGTATTTTTCTCATTATCCAGAATATGGCTCTTCTTAAATTATGAATATAAAAGCCAATGATAAAGGTACAGTCATAAGTATGCCATTGACTCAAGTTTGTGTCGGAAAAACATCAAAAGCATTTTAAAAGACACTAATTACATGGAAAATTTCGACATCCTGCTGTGCTCGTTTTGACATCTCGCACCTAACGAAAAACCATTATTTTAACCCTGCCCCATCTGTCACTACTTTGAACTCAACAACAAGATTTTGCAACCTTAAAAACGTTGTCCACCCTATTTTTAAATACATTAAATGAGGGACTCCCAACTACACCAGCAGGCAGACTATTCTACCTGTCAACAATCCTGTGGCTGAGGACCCAAGACCTAAAGACCTGATATGTCATGCTGCATATTCATATTGTTTCCAAAGTTAGAGCCTAAGTAAGACAGTCTTCCACATCTTACAGGTGTAGTTCGCGCTACCATTTTCCTCTTTCCTGTTTGTGAAATACTCCTCAACTAATAAAGACTTCGTTGTGGCGGAACACTCACTGGCAGAACCACTACCACTGCCCGTGGGATCACTGGTGGAAGGTCACAGGAACCTCCACATCACCTGGCACAGCTCCAAGTCACTCAGCCACACACTCGATTTTATCCTACAACACCCCTACAACATATCGATGCTCAGAGGACACTCTGCACACCGACAATTTCGGATGATTCCGGCTCCTGACGATCGCGCGTTACTGACACGAGCTTCAGGCACCAGACATGCATTGCATTGGTATATCTGCCACAGGGATACTGAATGGCAGTTCTGCAGTGAAGTACCATCCAGGGATGAGATATTGAGCAGATGACATTCAAAGCAGATTTGCTTTGATTATTTCTTATCTGCTGGTCACTTTATTTCAAGTTATGGGCGCAAATGATCAACTCTGGTCGAAGCGCCATAAAGCCAAAATAACTAACTAACAAATGATTTCAAGTTACAAAATATCTTCAGGAGCTAACTCCAATGGAGTTAACTCCAATTCCTCTGCAAAAAAAGTGAAGTCATTCCAACTCCGATGGGACGTGCGTGCGGTGACTCCAATTCCAACTCCTCGAGTGCAAAAGAGGTGTCACTCTGGAATCACTCACCTCCAGCGGGCTCAACTCCAATTCAGTGGCCATGAAGTGATCTGATTTTAAGATAACTTAGTGTCCAATATTAGCTGCGTCCGATACTAGCTGAATGTCCTCGAGATAACACAAATACACAAACACATTTTTTACTGAATTTCCTTTCTTTTAGTTACAAAAAATAAGAACAGCAAAACGTTCGTTGTTGTTGAGTGTCACATACAAGTACAAGGAGAATACCTATAGCCACAAAACCCAGCTTGTAAAGTATAACAATATCAACAAGATTTTGCTGCAGTTTCTCATCTCAGCGCAGAACGTTCCATCCTTAGTTTTAATGTTCCAGTTGGTGTTTGTTGATGTGAGTCTGTACTTTCGTGGTGTAATGTTTGTCGTGTTTTTGTTATAGGCTTTGGTGACCCACCTTGATGTGGTCATTTTTGGGAATTTAAGTAGGGCATATTGATCAAACAAGTGCACCTGGTTGACTTTGTTACAATGTTTTATATATAGTCTGTAATGAACTCAACTGTTGCGATGTGACTCTGGAAGCTTGAAATATTTGCAATTAGCATCGCTTTCTGTGACACCGGTGAAGTCAATGAACACTTGTGCGATTTGTCACTTTCTAAGCCATCATGTACAGACACTGAGCTTAATTGTAACCAAAAACAAAAATCAAACTCACGGACTTCACTGACACAGTATAATTACTCGGTTTTGATTTGACCTGGAGTTTATTGCATGGTTCTGTGCAACTAATTGTTTTTGTGCTGTTTCCCAGAAAGCATTGATTTTGACTGTGCTGAAAACGGACAAGCTGTCAAGCATAAGTAAAATGAATGTAGCAAATCATCAATCCAATGTATTGGACAATTCTATATTGTGCACATCTTTTGTATCTTTGCAACAAAATAGGTTAATCTTGAAAGTGAAGCTCAGCTTTTGCTAGTTTCAGATACCAGATAGCGAAGGCTAGTTTTTTTTGTCAGCTGGTGTAAGCTATGGTTTAACCTGGCCAAGATTGCCATGTGGCAAAAACTTCCCAGGGCTGCTTTGGCATAGTGTTTGGAAAGGTCGACTGTGTTGTATGCTCATGTGCCTTAAGTTCCGCCATGTTCATGCTTCTTCCCCGTGAGCTATGCATCTGCACGTGTCTATTTCGGCAGCACGCTCGGTATGCAGGTATGCCGCCGGTATGCAGGTACGCTCGGTATGCAGGTATGCCATGCACGTTTTGGTGGTCTTCAGCAGCCCATGAAGTAGCAGCAAGTTATTTCATAGCATGTGTGGTATGAAAACACTGACCTAGCTGGGTTTACGTTTGCATTTTGCACTGAACGTCATGCCCTGCTCTGCATCGAGACCGCTGTGCTGAACCCGTGCAGGCTGTTATGCAAGCCCAGCTGCATACTTCTGCCTGGTCCTAGCTGGTCGGTGATTCTATGGACACGTTATCCATCAGGAATGAATTTTGGCGAGCAGAAAGCGAGAAAATCAGAAAGCGATCCTGCCCCGAACTGGTCGCAACCCCTTATGTCTGATGGGTGATACATTTTCAACCCTTTATGTCTGGTGGGTGATACACTTACAATCCCTTATGTCTGGTGGGTGATACATTTACATCGGCGGTATAGGCACCGATTGAAATTGGTGTATGATTTGCACACGGGCATGCCTCCTAAGTGTCTTCCTAAATATACGTCTGCTCCCTATGCTCACTTAACTCCGACACATATGGTTGTTTGCTTCATGGCGATCACTGCTGTTTTCAGGTGATTAATTTTCTTGGCCAATGTCTGAGGCAATGCGCTAGCCACATACATCCCATTTCGGGTTTGATGCTTGGCTAGTCTTTTGGGGGATTTTCTTGTTACCGTTTGGAACTTCAGGTCAGTCATGGGAAATGTTTCTTCCTCGTAGTTGTCGGTGACAGTCGGTGTCCTGCTTGAGGACTTGGCGCGGGGTAAAATACAATTGAAGCACAACCATGTAGATATCCAGTTGGGATGCATGCAATCTTTATTGGCTAATTATTGGTGTGCCACGAAACTGGCCAACTTATCTTGTGTATGTTGAGACGCTCTCCATTCTCACTTACCCTATTGTTTCAGGCATTGACGTCTGTGTGAGATGCACCACACGAAGGAGGACACCAGGACCTCATGTATGCTACGATCACTGCCGGCTCAAGAGGACTGCGTCTGGCTCTGGATACGTTGTTAAATCAAAGCCGGTCCAAAATGGCGGCTGCTGAATCAAACGGCCCCAGTCACGGAAGGTCAACGGCTGGTATCATTGGTACGTATGCTGCAGGTAATGTGTTAGTGTCGCAGGTGTTGTGACCTCATCTGCTGGGTAGTGGATGGGCAGCGGGGATGGGTTCTCGTCTGCCTGTGGGATGGCATAGCGAGGCCGCGGAGTTCATACACTTTATATTTTCTTGGTCATCACTAACGACGTCTGAGTTAGTCCGTGATGGATGCGCGATGAACACGGTGTGTATTTGTATTGCCGTGATGAGGGCTTGCACATCGTATATGTTGAACCGAAGTACATGATGTTCACCACTAGATAAGCGAGCACGCCTTTTGCTGGGATTTGAAGATCGTTGTCTGCGTTGCTGATCAGTTCCCGTTTAATCTGGCCTCGTCCTGGGAATCGCGTGCGCGATGCATTCGAGACGTGCGGCTCAATGGGGGCATCGTTCCACGTCATACGATCACAGGGTGTGCGCGGCCAGAGCAAGTCGACCTCGAGCCATGTGGCCATCTGTCATGGCCGCCCGATCGTGTGTCGGCCGCGACAGACATTCCAGACGCCACGACTCCCACCAGGGTAGGTGTCTACTGACGTCACAGGTCTGACTACATGAACACCGTGCGCCTCCGCGACCACATCATGCGCATATTCACTCACTGTTTCCTGCCATACGGCTTTATTTCTTCCCAACACACTTAAAACGTTGCATCAATGCAGGTGACAGGTGAAGGGATATGCTGGCAGCATTTCTTATTGTAAATATGTGAAGCAGCGTCGGGCGGAATAATGACCGCCTGAGTTGTCTCACGGCCCGCGACACCACGAACGCTCGTTGGCCGGACAGGCAGCGTGGCGCACGGTGTTCATACAGTCGGGCCTGTGACGTCGGTAGACACCTACCCCGGTGTGGGTCGTAGCGTCAGGAATGTCTGTTGCGGCCGTCACACGATCGGGTGGCGATGGCCACATGGCTCGAGGTCAACTCGCTCTGGCCGCGCAAACGCCGCGCCTGAAGGTTCGACATCTTGTCGTCATCTTAGTGGTCTAATCAGCAACGCAGACAACGATCTTCATGTGTACGATTTTGCCGTCTTATTCCCATTTTTCTGAACATTGTCTCTACTTTGCCACATATTTTGACCCCTTTCTAAGGGGGACGAGTGGTCTAGGGGTAAGAATCTCGTCTCACAATCGCAAGATTGTGGGTTCGAATCTCACCTGTCGCTACTCTTCGCCCGCGACCAATCGGCGTGAGAGATTGGCGACGCTATATGACTCAACGGTCGACGTGTCGTAAAACCAATAACCAACCGACCCCTTTCTAGGCATCTGGGTGACTTGGGAATGTCACGAAATCAAAATTGTCACCAAATATTTTCGATATCTGGTACCCACCGCCCGGGGTAACCGGAAGTTAAAAAAACCACAGGAGCCCAACTGACAACGATCTTCATGTGTACGATTTTGCCGTCTTATTCCCATTTTTCTGAACATTGTCTCTACTTTGCCACATATTTTGACCCCTTTCTAAGGGGGACGAGTGGTCTAGGGGTAAGAATCTCGTCTCACAATCGCAAGATTGTGGGTTCGAATCTCACCTGTCGCTACTCTTCGCCCGCGACCAATCGGCGTGAGAGATTGGCGACGCTATATGACTCAACGGTCGACGTGTCGTAAAACCAATAACCAACCGACCCCTTTCTAGGCATCTGGGTGACTTGGGGATGTCACGAAATCAAAATTGTCACCAAATATTTTCGATATCTGGTACCCACCGCCCGGGGTAACCGGAAGTTAAAAAAACCACAGGAGCCCAACTGACCGCGTTTCTTTTGGAAACGTGGTCAGGAGGGTTCCAAAAACCCGCCTGACCACCTTGGTTTAACGCATCCTGAAGCGCAAAACAGCTCGACAATATGAAACATGCATTTTTGCTCGCCGAACACCTTGGTATATTCGATCGCGTAAAACCTGCGGATGTTTGTTCACCGAAAACCTACGGACATGACATCGGTCGTGGCTGAGTCGGCTAACGTTGTTCACGTTGCGACGTATGGCCGCCCGGGCCGCTCGACGTGGCACTCAGACGCTGGTGTTGTGCGCGCTTCTGTCGACACGAGGTGAACGCCGCCGGCGAACTGGGTCACGTGATGCGTGTGACGTGTTTATGGTGTGTACCGAACCTGAAACGGCTATTAGTTTCTGATTTATATTGTAAATCCCCGTGTGTTGAGAACTATTTGGCCGTCTTCGCAGCTTACAGAAATACGTGTTCAATAATTTCACCCTTTTGATTTCAGTGATTGGCGACGAGATTTTGAAAGGTCAAGTGTGTGACACCAACTCCCACTTCATCTCCAAGCACCTACATTCATATGGCGTACGCGTGTTGAAGGTGAGCGACTTCAGGACTCTGGACTGGCTGAGATGTTTAAAGTGGTCTGCAATTTGTTTGACCACGTTACGTCCACGTTTCATTGTTATATTTATCCCTTCCCTTGCATCCCATGGTTTGCTTATTGCTTCCCTGGCTACTCTCTTTCTTGCATCCTATGGTCACGAATGCTCAGAACCGACTGAAGGTACTTGAAATCCTGTAGCGTTGAAGCACCGGTTATGCTTGCAATATAAAACTGTTAGTGACGCCTTTTTCACCTTCAATACCGACGTTTTACATGCTCGGACGCTAAATTTACCGCATTTAGATGGCGCTTGAGGAATACCTGTTGCAATAAAGCATTATACCTAAGCTGATTGCACGACCCAAGTGGTTTTATTGCACCTTAAACTCCCAAATCCAATTTGTGCCCTGTCGAATGTGGATGATGGGACAAGTGCAATATTGCAACGACAATGCAATGGCAAGTGTACCATTGCAATGGCAATGCAATGGCATGTTTACTGCAAGTGCACTTCATAGGAAATATTGTGATGCAAATTGACCGAAATTCAACTGAAAAGCGTATCTGTTTGGTTAAAACTCAAGAAACTCCGACGTGGCTGAGACTTAAAAAGTTGCATCTGAACAATTCTCAAGTTTCAAAAATGTAACGTGTCAGGCCGAACCGGGTCATGTCGTTTAGATGCATTTTTGTAGTGTTTCCATTATAGTAGATTCACTCTAGCTCACCATCGCTCGTAACAAGGAATCATTCGAAGAAAGAAGTTGTCTCGTGTCAGATGACATTTCCCACAGATGACAGCACTAACATCCGAAAAAAAGTATTCTTAACTATTTTTCATTCCTGTGAACGCTGCCATGTCTGGGGAGTGTTATCACCGAGTACAAGACAAATCATTAATCCTGAAAATATTTTATTGCGAGCTAGGTCGAGTCCGAACTTGTGTAGTCGCATGGAAATACGACACAAGTTCAGGTAAACGACACGACAGTGGCAAATTACTGATGAGAAAAGAACATGCCCATTGCCTTCATGGAAGCAACGCGAGTCATGTCCACATGCCCACACGTCGAGCCTGGCGTGTGACGGTAATTGAGAATGGAGAGCGTCTCAACATACGCAAGACAAGTTGGCCAGTTTCGTGGCACACCAATACTTAGCCAATAAGACTCAATGAGGGTCTGTGCGCCCTCCTTGAGAAGCGGCTGGATACGCTCCTGGGAGGGGGAGGGGAGAGGGAAGTGGTAGATGAACACCTGATTCTACTTCAAAAATAGCCAACTTACGCAAATATTAGCAGACAAGAATGTTTTGCACCGAATTCGTATGCGGCAGGATATTTTTTGCCACTAGACGGCAGCACCATCTATGTGGCTACCAACAGTACAGTAATGATCGGTTGGCGCGAGTAGGAGTCTTAACTAACTGTACTTTGGTGTTCACAAACGTTGTTTACTTTGCAGTCACTGAACTAAATTCATTGATTGCCGATTTTGTTTTAATGTTTTGGGTGCGGGGGGCTGTGCCCGACCCTGGTGTACGGGTGACAGTGTCCAGCTCTAGTGTACTGGGGACTGTACACTACCCTAGTGTACGGAGGCCATATCCGGCCCTGGTGTACGGGGAACTGTGTCCAGCCCTGGTGTACGTGGGACTGTACCCGGCCCTGGTGTACGAGGGACTGTACCCAGCCCTTGTGTACGGGGGACCGTACCCGACCCTGGTATACGGGGGACCGTACCCGGCCCTGGTATACGGGGGACCGTACCCGGCCCTGGTATACGGGGACCGTACCCGGCCCTGGTGTACGGGGGACCGTGCCCGGCCCTTGTGTACGGAGGACTCGTGCCGCAGGTGTCCGTCATTCCCGACAGTGTGCCCGTGATCGCTGATGAAGTACGCGCCTTCTCGGCACGGTTCGACTTCGTTATCACTTCCGGCGGCATCGGCCCGACCCATGACGACGTCACGTTCGAAGGTGAGCGACGTCACGTTCGATGGTGAGTGACCTCACGTTCGAAAGTGAGTGACGTCACGTTCGATGGTGAGTGACGTCACGTTTTTATTTGTTTTTTTCTTCTAGTATATGCCGAACGTGAAACTGGGACGTTCAGACTTGATGACATCCTTGGCTATAATCATGACATGCTGTTAAGATTGCAGACATTCAAGTGTTCTATAATGCAGTCACGGATCACTATGCTAATGCCACGGCGAACACGATGCACCTACAGAGCGAACTGCAATGCCTATGATACTTCTGAACCGCAATGGGCACAGCCAATAGGGTAGGGCGAGTCAAATCATGAGACACATGACGTACATTTTCGCTTCCCGTACCCGTTCATGAATGAGAAGGCGAAAATAGAAGGAGAAGAAAGAGAATCTCCATATTATTATTTGTTTATTGGGTGGCTCACGACGCACGTTGTGCACATTCACGGCTAATGGCTCAGCCCACACCACGGGATTGAGAAATGTCCCGAGCGGTGCGAGTGTTGAACCCTTGGGACCCAGAGCTCAGCACTCTAACCACTCCTCCATCCCACCCCGAGAAACTCCATAGAGCTT